>WBNM01029098.1:0-18663 GCA_013399055.1 Ramphastos sulfuratus | reverse complement strand
TTTCTCGGGGGGGTGTGTGGGGGTGGGTTTTTTTTTTGTGGGGGGGGGGGGGGGGGGGGGGGGGGTAGGTAACTCCCAAACCATCACAAACTGGTGGAGTGCTGTGGTTTGGCTATGGGATGAGAATAATGCTGGCACCACACTGATATTTTTGCTAAGCCATATTTGGGTGAAGTCAAGGACTCCTCAGCTTCTCAGTCCTGCCCTGCCAGCAGGGTCTGGGAATGCACAAGCAGCTGGGAGGGGGCACAGCAAGCACAGCTGACCCAAATGGCCAAAGGGATATTCCATAGCATGTGTCAAGCCCAATATATTAACTGGGAGGAGCTGGCTGGGGGACACAGTGGCACAAGGACTGGCTGAGCATCTGTCTGTGGGTGGGGAGCAATTGCACTGTGATTCACTTCTATTATTTATTGATTATTATCATTTTCTGTCCTACTAAACTGTCTTGATCTCTATCTACACTTTTTCTTTCTTCCTTTCTCTGATTCTCTCTCCTACCTCACTGAGGGAGGGAGTAAGCAAGCAGCTGTGTGGTGCTTAATTGCTGGCTGGAGTTACACCCTGACATCTGGGAAGGGTTCTGTGGAGCTTGAAAAGGTTACTGTGTGCACCTGAGCTAGTCCAGGATGGCTGTGAGGGGAATGAAGCCCTGAATGGATCCAGTCCTTCCTTTGCCCACGTTCCTGCAGGGATGTTGTGTGATCCAGGGCATGTACTCACAGACTCACAGCCCAGTTGTAGGTGGCCCCAGCTGCTGTTTATTGTGGTGTTTTTTTTATTCCCAGCTCATGCTGCAAGCTGATGTGCTCACCTCATCTCAGGCTGGCAAAGACAAGTTACAGCAGGTGCTGGGAGGGAGCAGAACAAGGCAATTCCTAGGGAACTTGGTCAAAGTGGGAAGAGTTTTATCATTCTTTATTTATTCTTAATGACTTTACAAAGGTCTTTAACACAGGGAGGTTGTAGAGCACAGAAGACCTCCCTGGGCAACCTGTGCCAGTGTCTCACCACCCTCACTGCAAACAACTTCCTCCTAACATCCACTTTCGGTCTCCCCTCTGCCACTTCAAACCCCTTGCCCCCTGTCCTGCCATTACAAGACCTTGTCAACAGTCCCTCTCCAGCCTCCCTGTGGCCCCCTTCAGATACTGGAAGGCCACTATAAGGTCTGTTCTTCAATCTTTGCCTGGCCAAAAACAGAAAAGGAAAAAAAAAATTAAAAGAAAATGTGATCTTGCTACTGCAGAAAGAACCAAACCTTTTCAGTGTGGGCTTGGTGAGCAGTTGTGATGACACCAGAGCTCAGTCTCTAAAGGTGGGGTTTGGATTTCTCAGTGGCCAGGAGCTGCAGCTAAGGCACATTGCAGGGTGTCCATATGGAGCTGCTGGTAGGAACCCAACACCAGGCTCTTGGAAGCAGTTCAGAAGAGGCTTTTGGGAAAGAGCAGAGAAGCAGTTCAAAAGGTTGGCTCTCAGCAAAACATAATGCTGTAAAAAATAGCATCTGACCATCTCCTGTTACCTGGGCACTGCTACCTGAATCCTGTCGAGTGATTCCTCTGGCATCTGTTGTCCCTTGCCTTGCCTGCAAGGCATTGTGCAGACTATTTTATGACCAATGAATAGCAGGACAGACAGTGTGAAATTCCAATCAGGGAAATTTACAGTGTTAAGGCAGATATTGTGTAGCAGGATATAAATAAATAGGAATTGTCAGTCACATTCCTGGCAGCAAGGGTCTGGTGTCAGTTGCAGTAGATTAAGCATCGCTTCACACATCGCTTTGCAGTTTTGCCCACTAAGTGCATCTGTGCAAAAGGCTTTTTGACTTGCAGTGGTAAATATCCTCTGGTCACTCTGATTGCAGTGTGAAGCCAGTCTCAACAGTCAAGAAGAAGTGAGTGACAGCAGTGGATTTTGCCATAATCCCAAGTTTCTTGCCGAACCCAAGATTTACTGAGGGGAGTTGAGTTTAGACTCACAGGCTCACAGGATGTTAAGGGGTGGAAGGGACCCAAAGAGATCATCCAGTCCAACCCCCCTGCCAGAGCAGGACCAGACAATCTAGCTCAGGGCACACAGCAACACATCCAGACAGGCCTGGAAAGGCTCCAGAGGAGGAGACTCCACAACCTCTCTGGGCAGCCTGTGCCAGGGCTCTGGGACCCTTCCAGTCAAGAAGTTGCCCCTTGTGTTGAGCTGGAACCTCCTGTGCTGCAGCTTCCATCCATTGCTCCTTGTCCTATCCCAGGGAGCAAGTGAGCAGAGCCTGCCCCCCCCCCACTCTTGACCCCCAGCCCTCAGAGATAATCTTTGAGGTCCCTTCCAACCTTACCATTCTATGATTCTATAAACCTTTATTAGATCCCCTCTCAGTCTTCTCTTCTCCAGACTAAGCAGCCCCAGGTCCCTCAGCCTCTCATCAACCAGTGCTCCAGTCCAGGCACCAACAAGCCAACAACACAGTGGGGAAGTTTCTAGATCCTGCTGAGTCAAGGAGAGCTTTCAGCACCATGGGAGGGTTGCTTGATGTAATGATGAGGAGCCCGACAGAGAAGGGAGGAGCAGCATGGCCTCCTGCCAGCTCTACCAGAACAAAGGGGACTGCAGTTAGTGTACCTGTACCTGGGGCTAGGTGGGAAGAATGAATCAGGTCAGTAGTGAGACCTTAATTCATTGCAGTTGGGTTGATGTTTCACCTACAGATGATTACATTTCATTACCAGCCTGGCCTGACCAGCAATATACAAATCCCTGTGGAAAAGGACTTGGAGGTGCTGATGGGTGAGAAGCTGGGCATGAGCAGACAGTGTGAGCTTGCAGCCCAGAAGGCCAGTGGCATCCTGAGCTGCATCAAACGATGTGTGGTCAGCAGATCAAGCCAGGTGATTCTGCCACTTTGCTCCGGTGAGACCTCACCTGGAGTGCTGCATCCAGCAGCCCTTAATATGGGAAAAACATGGACCTGATGGAGCAGGGTCAGAGGAGGGCATGAAAATGATCAGGGGGTTGGAGCAGCTCTGCTATGACGACACACTGAGTGAGTTGGGGTTCTTAAACCTGGAGAAGAGGAGGTTCCAGGGAGACCTAATAGTTGCCTTCCAGTACCTGAAGTGGGCTACAAGAAGAATGGAGAGAGACTGTTTGACAGGATGAGGGCAATGGGATCAAAGTAGAGAAGAGTAGATTTAGATTGGATGTTAGCAACAAGTTCTGCACAATGAGGGTAGTGAAACACTGGAACAGGTTGCCCAGGGAGGTAGTTGAAGTCCCATCCCTGGAGATATTCAAGGTAAGGCTTGACAGGGCTCTGAGCAACCTGATCTAGTTGAGAATGTCCCTGCTGACTGCAAGGGGGTTGGACTGGACGAGCTTTGGAGGTCTCTTCCAACCCAGACCATTCTATGACTTTCAATCCCAAGNTCCCTGGAGGTGGGATGAGACCTTGAGCGACCTGTTCTAGTTGGAGGTGTCCCTGCCTATGGCACAGGGGGTTGGAACTGGCTGAGCTTTGAGGTTCCTTCCAACCTAAACCATTCTGTGATTCTAGGACTCTATGATTCTAAAGCATCATCTGGGGGTTCCTGTGGTGTTGGAATAGCTGGAAAGCTGCATTTAATTTTTCATCATAGGCTTTTATCAATTAAAGCTGAGTGTCCAGCAGGGAACAAAAAGGCAGGAAGGAGCTGCTAGTGGTAGTTTTGGACTTTATTTGAGAAGTGAGAGAGAAAGAGAGAGAGAGAGAGAGAGAGAGAGAGATACATAAACTATGTCAGGAGGGTACAGGTCTACGCACAGTTTCATCAATCAATAAATGGAGTTGTTAACATAACACTTGAGGATATGATACCTTGAAGAAGACATAGACACATGACCAAGGAATATTTACAGCTCTAACATACAATATATTTATATTTGAGAGAGAGAGATCCGTGTGCAGCTGTGGGCACAGGGAGCGCCGCGGACAGGCGGTGCACGCACGCGCACACCTCGCTAGGTATAAAAGGCCCTTAAAAAAAAACCCAACAACTTAGAGGATTCAAGACATGAGTCTGCCTTTCATTTGCAGCAACTGACTGTGTTCGAGGTGGAAATGGTTCCAGGAGTTGAGGTTTCACTTTGAAATCTCTGTTCTCCAGTGCTCGGGTTCCCGGTGTGTGGTTGGCTGGGGATGTGTGAGGTGCATGGAAGAGAGGGCAGTGGAGGTATGGGGAAGAGGGAGGGGGATGCACAGCCTCCAGGGGCTTGGGGCAGCAATGTGGAGATGGAAAAAAAAGTGACCTTTGGTGATGCCATTAAATCATCTTTTGTACTAAACATAAATTATTGACACAGTTTTAAAAAAATAATTTTTCTGTTTCGTTTCAAGGCTGGGGGTGGGGGTGGGGGGGAGAGAGGAAGGGGCAAAGCAGGGCAGGAAGGAAGGGAGGGTCTGGGGTGAGGGAAATACCTCAGCACTTTAAAAGGTCCCTTAACCTTACTGCAAATCCTTAATGGAAAATGCATTCCTGTAAGTCTGACTAGCACTGTATCAGTCCTCCCCTTCCAGGGCAGCAGTGTGCTGGATGCACAGGGTGTAGCAGGTAGGGGAGAAGCAGGGACCCTACCTTGGCCAACACTCACTTCAAGGCTCCTCATACTCTGAGCTGGAGGCAGTGGAGCTGGGATGGGCAGGCAGAGATCACAACCACCTTGCTCTCACTGGGGTCTCCCTTGAGGGCTAGCCTGGGGTCATTCCCAGCAGGGAGAAATAGCAAGTTCTGATGTGGAGAAGGGAAGACTGAAGGATGGAAAGATTGAGAACCAGCAACCGAGCTGCAAAATGACAGATAGGATTCAAGAGATGCAGAAGAAAGTCTCCACTGAGCAAACACATAGATTGGTGCATGGGGTAAAAAAAAGAGTCTGCCCAAAATAAGAAAAAAAAGAAATTAATTCATCAAACAGCACCAGAGGATTTGTTTTCTGCTCATGCAGACTTTCAGTGACATTAACAGAGATTAAAATAAGCTGGTTTAAATAACAGTAACAGCAAAACTTACATCAAAATGTCTTTCTTCTGAGATGCAGCCCCAGCTTCCTCTCACTAGCAGCTTGCCTGCCAGGCTGAGCTGTGGAACAGCTCCTGCTGGGAGCCAAGCAGGCCTGTGTCATTGAAGGGTAGTTCAGCTGGGAGCAGGAGGAGTTTCTTGGAAGTTAAGTCTCCCCTTGCAGCTGGCTGTGTGTTTCTCCTTGTGATAGCAGTGCTAGCAGCAGCAAAGCACAGTGCTTTCTCTGCCTAGGCCACCACACTGCTACACAACCCAGCAATGGACAATGCTGCTTCAACACAGATGTCTTGCAGGAACTACTGCAGGCAAGTGAAAGGCTTCTTAGAATCACAGAATTAAGCAGGTTAGAAAAGACCTCTGAGATCATCAAGTCCAACCTATCACCTAAGCCTTCTAATTAACTAACCCATGGCACTCAGTGCCTCATGCAGCCTCCTCTTAAACACCTCCAGGGATGGGGACTCCACCACCTCCCTGGGCAGCCCATTCCAATGCTAATCTCTCTTGCTGTGTAGAATTTCTTCCTAACATCCAGCCTGAACCTGCCCTGGCACAACTTGAGGCTGTGTCCCCTCCTTCTATTGCTGGGTGCCTGGCAGCAGAGCCCAACCCCACCTGGCTACAACCTCCCTTCAGGTAGCTGCAGAGAGCAATGAGCTCTGCCCTGAGCCTCTTCTTCTGCAGGCTGCACACCCCCAGCTCCCTCAGCCTCTCCTCACAGGGCTGTGCTCCAGGCCCCTCACCAGCCTTGCTGCCCTTCTCTGGACATGGAATCATGGAATCTTTTAGAAGAGACATTTAAGATCATCAAATTCAATACTAGCCCAGTGTTGCCAGGCCACCTCAGCACCACAACTCTATGTCTTTTACATCTAGAAGTGGGGACTCCATCACCACCCTGGGCAGGCTGTTCAGCAGCATAGCAAGGACATGTTTGAAGTACAGCAAAGAGATGTCACCTTTCTTTCTGCTCTTCCTTTGCTGTAAAGGAAAAGTTGGCCTTGACTTGTGTAGCTCATACTGGGGTGTGATATCTGGAGTTGGCTCTGCCTCTTACTCAGTGCCTCACTCCAAACTGGGTTAATAACTGCACCAAGACCTGCCCCTTACTCAGTGCCTCACTCCAAACTGGGTTAATAACTGCACCAAGACCTGCCCCTTGCTCATTGCAAGACTCCAAACTGGGTTAATAACTGCACCAAGACCTGCCCCTTGCTCAGTGCAAGACTCCAAACTGGGTTAATTACTACACCAAGACCTGCCCCTTGCTGAGTGCAAGACTCCAAACTGGGTTAATTACTGCACCAAGACCTGCAGATTTCATCCAAATATTTCTGGACAAAGCATCCCCTGAACACCATCCCACACACAGCCCCAAGGCAGCCTCCACTCCAGAAGGTTGTGTATCCTCAGTGTAACCTAGGGGAACCCAGAAGAGGCAGAGGGAGCTGTTAACACTCCCTGAAAGCTAAATTGATGTCAATCACCTGCCTGCACAGAAAGCCTTCATCTCTTCTGAAATGACTGATGTAAACCAGCACTTCATTAAGACAAGGTGAGGGAGGGGATTTAGTGTATTTATTTATTTATGTTGGTTCCACTTTAAGCCTATCTATACGAAGCTCTCATGCAAGAAATTGCCTTCCAGTTTAGCTAAAAATTTAAAGGACACTTCTGAAAGAAAAAAAAAAAAAAGAAATTTTTAAAAAGGAAGAAAAGAAAAATATTGAAATAGGTTATTCTCCTTCCTACAGGGAACTGGCTGGGTGTGGGGGCCGAGCCAGGGGAGTGAAAGGGAACTGACTAGATCTAGCCTGCTTGGACTGCAACCAGAGCCATCAGAGGGCAGAGAAAATGCACTGAAGTGGTGATACCTGAAAGGGTTGAAGGGGAGCTTGGGAGGAGCCCAGCAAGGCTTCAGCCTTTTGGAGCACCCTTCAGGACTCATTTAGATGAGCATGCATAATTTTGTAGTGACTGCTCCCTCACCTCTATAGTTCCTGCCCAACCAGGGCTCTCTTCTGCTTCACTGCAGCTCACACCTGATTTTCACTACCCTCATGATCAGTGACCCCTCACTGGGAATGAATTCCTTGCCCATTTCCTTCCTCTCCTTGTGTCCAAGCAGGCTTCCTTGCTCCCTTATTAGCACCATTTGTTCTCTGAGTGTCTTATTAAATAATCTTTGCCATCTCTTGCAAGCAAGCTCATCCTTTCTGACTTCCAGATGACCTTAAGCATCAGAAATCTGCCCTAAATTCCTCATTTTCAGCACTGTCACTTACAAGTTTTAAGGTCTTACATCTCAAGCACTTCTCAGGCCTCACTCCTCTAAGTGTCTATCCAGATGTCCCACTCTAATAACTGCCAACCACATCTGGGGAGTGCATGAGAGATGGGATACAGAGGAAATGAATTCTGGGAAGCAGCATGTGTAGGGCAGAGGAGAATAGCCCAAATTCCTGCCCTACTTTGCTGGATTTTCTTCTTCGCACTACATTTTTCAGGGATGGAATGGGTCTGCATGATCCTGCCCAGCAGCTTCTCTACCATGATGATGAGTTTTAAGAGATGTTCAGCTTGAGGGTATCTCTCTCTTAGTGGGATCCAGGAAAACAAGTGGGATGAAACCCCAAGTGTGTAGGCTGAGTAAGCTGGACACTAAAGACACCTGCCTGCTTTGTGAGATGTAACTGCTGCTCTCTTTGGAGCTTTGCCTGTTGATGCCTGCTCTGCCCTGCATGGCTCTTCATCTTTGGCTGACTCCTCTGACAACTCTTCACTACACACTGAGGTGGCTTTTTTTTAATGGATTGATGTCAGAATAACTTTCAAGGGCCACAGTGTCATTTATGTGCCCCTTTGAATTTTCCAAGAGATTTGTCCCCTTACCCTTTTGCAACAGTAAATTTAGTTGATGACCAAAGCTGAATCACATAGATGCTGCCAATGAAATAAATACTCTGTTTCTAAAGGGCTAGCAGTATAGTGCCTCTCCATATGTCAAACTGTCTCAATAGATGAGAATCACTGAATCACAGAATGGCAGGGGTTGGAAGGGACCTCTGGGGATCAGCTAGTACAATGCCAGTGCTAAAGCAGATTTCCCTAGGTCAGGTTGAGCAGGAATGTGTCTAGGCAGGTTTTGAAAGTCTTCAGAGAAGGATACTCTACAGCCTCTCTGGGCATCCTCTTCCAGTGCTCCTGCACCCTCCCAGAAAGATTTTCCTTACATTTATGTGGGACTTCCTGTGTTTCAGTTCATGCCCATATTTGCCCTTGTCCTATCACTGGGCACCACTGAAAAGAGACTGGTCTCATCTTCTTGATGCCCATCCTTTAGATAGTGCTAAGCAGTGATAAGATCCTCTTTCAGTCTTCTTTTCTCCAGGCTGAACAGCCTCAGGTGTCTTTTGTAAGAAAGATGCTCTAGTCTCATCTTTGTAGCCTTCCACTGGACTTTCTTCTGTAGTTCCCTGTATCTCCTGAACTGGGGATCCCAGGACTGGGCACATTCAGGAGGAGTGAAGGTCAAAGTATTGTATGGCAGCAAGATGAGCTCTCACTAGGGCAGAGCAGAGAGCAGGGAGAACTTCCCTTGACTTGCTGGTCACACTCTTCCTTAATGCCTCCAAAGACAGAAAGATTTCACAGTCCAAATTAAGAGATGAAGCCTCCACAGGTGGAAAGAGCAGGGCAGGAAGGAGTTTAATTCTGAAGGGAAAACAGTTCTCTGGCATTGCATTGATTGCTTTGCATTTTAAACCATCGCTTCTCCATCATGAGATACTGACTGATGGTTTGACAGTAGGGGAAAAAAATCCCCAAAAATCAAACCAAATTAAAAAAAAACCAACAAAAAAAAACCAAAAAAAACAAAACCCAAAACAAACCAAACCAAAATAAATCAAACCAAACCAAAACCAAACCATAAACAACAAAACAAACAAACAAAAAAAAAAAAAACAAAAACAAAAACCCCCAACCCAAACCAAACCAAGGACGGGAGGAAAGAGTGAAGAGTGACAGAGCTGCGCCCGGAGCGCTGCGGGCATGAGTAGCGCAGTCCCTGCCGCTGGGCGCTGGCGGAGCGGGGCCGAAGGCGTCCCCCGGCCGGTGCCGCTGTCCGCGGTGCTGACCCTGCGGCCGCGCTCCGCCGAAGCTCCTGCTGGCAGCGAGCCCTTCTGCTGGTGCTGTTGGGGACTGAGCCGCTTCCTCCGCCCTGCCAGCACCGCTTGCGGCAAACGGGCGCAGCATTTACAAAGAAATCAGTAAATGAGGCCCGCACCAGGCACTCGCTGCTGAAGAGGTGTGCTAGGCTGCAAGGTTGTTGTATCATCCAGCAGGGGCTGGGCTCTCTCTTCCTCTCCCAGTTGTGCCTCTTGCCTTAATTTCAGAACCAGGATTTGTGGTGTGTTAGCAACGGGAGGAGGAAAAGGAAATGAAAATTGAGAGGTCTGAGGGGTGTGTCCTGATGGCAAATATTCTTGGCTACCAGTGTGGATATTCCAAGTCTCTTGTCATGTACAGTAGTGGATTTTCTTGTATTGCAAGCCAACTAATAGCTTTTATGGCAGTGTTTGTTGTGTTCTGTTTGTTTCTGGTAGCATTTCTCTCTTCCTCTTTCCTTCTTTTGTGTCCCTGACATCTTAGTGGTCTTCGGTGCCTCTCAGTATCCACAGCCTTTACTGATGTTCAGCTCCTTCAAGTTTGAGCCTGGTGTTGCACAAGATAGTTTAGTTACAGAGAAACAACAATTCGGTCCCTTGCTGATTACTGCTATTGTCTCAATCTAGCTACATGAGGCTGGACTTAAACAGATCACAGCCAAAATCAATCCCAACCATCTCTCCAGCAATCAGAACAACTTGCTGGGGGTTGAGTAAACAGTAGAATTCTTGGTGAGAGAAATTACAGGCATAAACCCAAGATCAAATAGGCTCCTTGTGTTCATCCAACATTTCAAAGTGCATTTGTAGGTACTGCTGTGTGGCACCTTAAATATCAGGATTTAAAAAGAAATTGGATCACTCCTATTGGAGAAAATAGTTTTTATGTTCAGTCACTGTCACCAACTTTGCCCCTGGTGAAAAAGGGGTGGGGGGGGGGGGGAACACCGATATGCNGGGGGGGGGGGGGGGAAGACACTGAAGTACACACTCATTTAGGCCTATCATCTCTTCTTTGGGTTTTTTGGTTTGTTTGGATACCCTTGAGATGGTTCTATGAAGACAAAGAGATCTGAATGTTAGATGAAGGTCCATCCTCAGAACTGCAGTAGGAAAAAGAGAGCTGGAGAGGAAACTGCTTATAAAAAGCTGGAGGGGTTCTTTCTGTGTCAGGCTGGCATG
Source organism: Ramphastos sulfuratus (assembly GCA_013399055.1). Classification (NCBI taxonomy): domain Eukaryota; kingdom Metazoa; phylum Chordata; class Aves; order Piciformes; family Ramphastidae; genus Ramphastos; species Ramphastos sulfuratus. The sequence continues at coordinate 8,255 of WBNM01029098.1, read as the reverse complement.
GGACTAGACAGATGTCCTTGCAGGCTAGATGCTAGCTGAGCCCTTAGACTGCTCCACTGTATGCCTCTCCTCCTGCTCCCGAGTCTCACTCACAGTGGAAGGAAAAACTGAGAAGAAGTCTTACCACTGATGAAATTACCTACATAAAAGAGAGAAAGCTCCAACTCTTTTTTTTTTTTTTTTTTTTTCCCCCCACTTTCAAGAAGACAGAAGACTTGGGAAGAAGGTTTTGTAGCTTTTAAGAGGGAGAATGTTCTTCAAAAAGCTTTATAGGAAAATTGAACAATGGATTAGCATTGTTATAGAGAGTCGAGGCAGAAAACACATGCCATGACCAGTGCTCTTTAATAGTCTGGAAGAAAGCACACTGAGCAGCTAATAGTATTTGCTTTGGGAACAGTAGTCAGTGAGCATTGAGTGGGGAGCAGTGTAGGAACCAAGATAAATCAGTGAACTTGTCACTGGCTCAGGACTAGGATGAGCTAAAACTCATCTGTCTCACGCCTTGAGACTCAAGTGCTGCCTAGTCTCTGTGGCATAGACACCTAGGAACCATTGTGGATGGCAAATGGCTGCTGAATGCTGAAAGCAGGTGACAGATTCTGGGCAGTGCAAAACCAGAAGGCTTTTAACTCCTGATCACAGAAGTCAGTTCTTGAGAGTAAATCAAAGAGGCCACCTGAGTAGAAAGGAGTCGCATAGCGTCGCACAAAGCCAACGTGCTACCAGGTCTGGGAGAGCTCTTGTATAAAGTTCCACCTCTCTCCTCATCCTCCCCCCCCCACCAAACACATGTACACACACTGCCACGTACAGTAAAAATACCAAGGTTATGTGTTTCCTGAAATATGGTTGGCTGAATAAATACACTTAGAGATAACTCGTTGTAAAGCAATAGCAGAATGAGCAGCAGTGCATCGCTATCATGGGAAATAAAAAGTAACCCAACTGCAATTCAGACAGAATCATTCCAAACCCCAAAGGCTGGCCTCGTTTTTTTGTTGGTTGTTTTTTTTTTTTTTCCCCTTTCTTTAATGTGTCTGACATTTTATGGCATCAATAATGCAAACAAAGAGGAAATCATATTTGCAGAACACTAATGCACGGATGTCTAAAGCGAAATACAATACTGATTACTTTTTAAATGAAGCCACCAGGTTTTGATGTGCTGTGGTGGTTAAATTGGTCCATCAAATTCCTTCCGAAGCAAATACCAGTCCAAAGCAACAGCTTGACCTTCTTTGTAACCTTGGGTAGCCTTTTCATCTGTATTCTGATTGAGGGTAGTAAATCTTCTTGATGGGCCTGATTACAGAAATGCCAGGGGCACACAACTCCATCTGAAGATGAGGGGAAACTACAGGCATGTCCTCTCTTCTTAGGTTATCCAAAACCTTCCACAAATATCATGGTCAGCCTGCTGTGAAGAGCTGTGGGTGACAGGATGGGTGGCCTCTGAAGGAGATGTCTAGAAGTGCTACTGAGATTTAGGGTTAGTGGCTAATCTGTTCCACACCTGATGGCTTGTCTCTTGCCTAGAACCTCCTGCAGATGACTACAGAGCAATGTCTGAGTATGAAAAGAAGCATGTGAATAGGAAGATGTGCAAAACCACGTTAAAAAACTCCTTCTTTTCCTCTTCACTAATTTTTTTTTTAGCTGCTAGTGGCATTTTTTCACAAAGAAATGCATCTGCAAGAAGCGTCTTGAGAACCACGGACAGGGTTGCCTCTCCCCACACAAGAGTGAAGAAGCTGTTGTGGTCCTGCCTGGGAAAGCTTGCTGTTCAACCTACTCTTACAGCAAAAGACATAAGGGCTTGGGGTCTGGCCTATGCTTCCAACTTTACACCAGGATTCAAGGGACTTATTTTCAATGTCCTCTGACTCGACAGAGTGAACTGTGTGGACTCCTTTAATCCATGCAGCTTTGGTTTGGTAGAGAGAGTTAACGGTGTGCCTGTGGGCTGGTGGGTAGGATCGGATGCCATCGTCTCACATCAGCTGGGAGTTTGTCTGCCATTTAATCCTGGATCACGTCTGATCAGAGCACTGTGTGTGGGGATTGTATGTGTTGGAGCTAATCAGTGCAAGCAGCTAATTGCCACTGGTTAACTAGCGCCTTTTAATTAGGACTGCGTCGCTCGGCGGATACGTGAAGGGAGCTGTTTGTTGCTGGCAAAACAAACTGTTGGCCTTGTGATGTAAGCCTCCTTGGGGAATTAAAATTAAACCTCAAGCCACTGGCTGGAGTCATTGTCACTTTAGCACAGTAGAAACTCAGTTTCAGCAGAGCTGGCCTGGCCGAGGTTGGAGTCATGCTCCACTGGGGTCAAAAACGATGGCGGTTGCCCCCCGACCCTTTCTGCTGTGCGGAAGGGTGGGACACTGTGGGCTTCAGCTGGGATTTACAGGAGATACCCCACATGCATTACAATGAGCTTTGCTGTAGAATTCACTGCACAGAGGTTAATCTAGATGTCAACACTGCCTGACAGCAGTGAAATTACTCCGGGGCAGTGCTCCTTCTGAAGTCTTAATATAACAGTCAATTCCATCCTGCCTGCAGGAAATGAAAGTTTTCTGCTTTGTGTGCGGAATCATTCGGCGCCAATTTTCTCACTGTTTGAAGTCCAAACTGTTTGTGGTCTTGGGATTCACCTCACATTAAGACCTTCACTTCATTTAAAAGGTCTGCTAGTCAAGTCCTGAGAACTGCAAGGACAGGAGCCGCACAGGGAGAAAAAGAAGAGGGCAAGGGAGGAAAAATTTCTCTCGCCTACCAGACTGAAATCAAACAGCTTCACCAGCTCTCTCTGCTCTGGAAAGGGAGTGACTGAAGAAACTCAACAGCAAGGACTTGGGAGGCTGGAAGGCAGCAGAAAGAAAAAGAAAGTGTGTAAGAACAGATTTGGACTTCCCAGAGCTATGATTTTCTTCAGAGGTCTTTCAGTCCTTTCCTGCTGGGATCTTATCCTAAGCAGTCAGTAGCACAGCCCCTCAAGTTTTCAGCTGTAGGATCAGTCCCTTGTGCTGGGTGGGAGATCAGTTCCTACAGAGGACTCCTGATGGTGGGAGGAAGCAATTCTTAGACTTTTTTTGTACCTCCTTTCCTCCTGGAGAGATGCTAAACTTGTGGGCTAGCAGGAGGGAGGAGGAAACTAGTGGTCACTCCTTTAGTTTGGAAAAGATCTGTAGGATTGAGGTCTGAGAGGGACTTAAGCCATGGCACTAAAACCAACCTATCAACTTGTTTAGCTCAGCTGTAAGACTGTGTCCTTCTTTGGTCTCTTCTCTTTCTTCAATTGAGCTTTCACAGTTGCAAGCAATGGGACTCTCCTGCTCCTCTCAGAGAGCCATTTCATGGCTCAGTAGTGTATTGGAAAGGAATAAGAGGCCTGGGAGAGATGGAATACTCCTGCATTCCTCTTGGAATACTCCTGCATTCCTCTTGGAGCAGCAACTGACGTCACTGCCTGTGTCATTTATGGTAGTGCCAGCCAGAACAGATGTTTTGAAAACACTTACTTTCTCCGTGCCTGAAACTCAATATCTCTTCTTGCAAGGACAGCAGCAAAGGGGAAGAGGAAAGTTTTAGGACTTAGCAGCTACTTAAATAAACATTAAATGCATACCGATGCAAAAGACACCTTGGAACAAGGGGGGAGAAGGCACCTTAGAGTTAAGCAAGTTTGTCCACTCCTGGCAGGCAGTGCTGAGCAGGGAAGTGTCTCTTGTTCTGGTTTTGGTATTCATTTGGAGACAGCATTATTATGCCAAGGCTCCATGACCCTACCATCCATCAGAACAGCCACCCCATCTGAAAGGAAAATGAGCCCTTTGGGGTCATGGCAAAGCAAGCCTGTGCCTACCGAGTGTCATGGCAAAGGAGCTCTGTGGGTGCCCAGAGCAATTCAGCTGTCAGAGGAGCCACTACAGAATGGTATCACAGCTCAGCTCCCACTTACTCAGCTTGCTTACCCTCACCATTGCCTTACCACCAGAGGATATCTACAGATGTTAGGAAAACACTGGGTAGGAGCCACAGCTGTGGTGGTTCAGCTGATTCCTGGCCAGATCAGGAAGCAAGGACAGTTACAGGGTGCACCAAAAACTCAACTGCTTGCATTGCCTCTTCACTAACCTTTGTGAGTCACAGCTAGGCTAAGGAGGTAGCTGCTCCCTGGGGGCAGGGAAATGAGAGAGATTAAGAAATCCACTTCTTAAGATGGCAAACTGACCAAAGTCCTGTCTGCACATGAATGCCTGCTGATCAAGTGCTCAGAATTGCCTCTAGTTTTGTGGGCTCGCAGTGATCCAGGTCTGAATTCTTCACCCCATATCCTGAACTCAAGGAGCTCATGCATTTGAGCTCTGGGAAGTGAGAGCCTTTCACATCTGCTATCATACTTCTGTCTGTGGGCCCCCCCCCCCAAAAAAAAATCACTTTTTTCTGACCTCCTTTTTAGTTGCATTGCTTACAGAATAAATACAACAAATCAAAATAAAGCACTAGCCCTAACCATTCTGTTTACTCTCTGCTTAAGTGGTCCCTTGCCTTTAGGGGTTTCTGTCTCCAATTTAACCCAAAGTCATAGCTGGAACTTCTCCTGGAGCTCCAGCACGTTGCTATTTTCTTTTGGTTTTGCTTGTATCTACCAAGCTACTCAAAATTCTGTGCCACACTCCCCAAACCAGTCTCCATTTCCCAATCCAAGATACTCACTTGCCTTCTAAACCCAGCCTTTCCTCTCCCTTGGCTTTTCTATTTCTCCACATATTTTCTCACCTTGTTCCAGCCACTCCCAGGGCCAAGCAGATGGCTGAAAGCTAACAATGTCTCTCAAGCAAGCAGCCCCTCTAAAGGCATTCCAGACTTTCCACACTTGTTGCCAGAGTCTGCAGTGCAACACTCTCTGGACCCAAGGACAGGCCTGAAATGAGGCAGCTCAGGCTCCTTCTTCACCCCCAAAACACACACATTGAGGGTCATCTAAAAGGACCAGAAGGGCAAGCTCTGTGGGAGGCAGGACTGACTTTCAGTCTGGCAGGTCGTTGTGTGTCTTCCCTTTGCTACATTTCAGCTCTCCTCTTGCAAGCTGACAGGCTGAGGTGAAAGGAAAAGCAGTGGCTGGAGGGGACGAGGCAGCTCAGTGGCAGACTCTGAGGCTGGAGCACGTTTGCTGCCCACGGTGTGAGCCCTGCCATCTGCACCATGGGCCAAAACAGTACCTTAGCCTCCAAGAAAGCAGCATTTTGGTGGCTCCCAAATGGGTGTCTGGGTGACTGAGTTGGTGTTAACCATTTGAATTTCAAGGAGCAGGAAGACCCAATGGCTCCTTCGCAGCAGTGCTCAGACTGACCTTTCTCCCAGCTCCCTTTCACCAGCCCCTTGAAAAAGATGGCAGAGGCTGGGTGGTGGGCACAGCTGCCTGGGCATCCAGGGAACTAGGCCTGGCTTGCTCCAGAGCTGGGTGAGACCTGTTGGTGTTCCCAGGCAGCAGGGATAGCTCTCTGCTTGCATTAGAGGCAAGATAACAGGAATGATCTCACTGGGAAATGAAGAAGGAGCATCCACTCAACTCTCTGCCTCTGAACAGTCCCCACACTCAGATTTATGGCACTCTGTGAGATCTTTCCCCAAGATCTGCTCTTCTTCATCCTCTCACGTGCATCAGGGTCATCCCAGAATCCATCTTCCTACGTGGAAAAACAGTGTCCCCCGTGTTGATGGGCAGCTCCACTTGCAGTCCGTGGATGATCCTCCTGAAAAATGAGGTCTCAGGTGTTCACCAAGAATTCAGCACAGCTGCTTTCCCTCCCAGACTGTCATGGTAAAAAGTGGTGCAGCAGTTTCCATCATGTCTTCCAACACAACCTCCTCCTCCTCCCAACCAGAAAATTTCCATCCAGCACCAACAGGCCAAGGGCCATAAAGCAGCAGCAGGAGCAGATGAGATGTGCTGACCACAGACCTGCAGCTTATCCTGCTCTTCTAAGCAGCTGCTCACAATTCACTTTGATAAGAAGATCTTTTTTTTTCTGAGGCAGTTGCTGCACTTGGTGGGACTAACAGTAAAGCAGTCAGACAGCCTGAATGTTGGCCTCAGGCTCTTCACATCTTCTTGCATTTCATAGACTACTTAGTCCTAACCATACACCAAGGCTCGGTGTCATGAGCTGCTGAGCTCACCTGGTTGTTGTGACCATACAAAGAGGTGGCAAAGGGGACAGGGTGGTGCTGATGGGGAGGGGTGGAAGCAGGGAAAAAGGAAGGAAAGGAGGATGTGGATGCTGTGTAGACAGGGGAGTCTCATTGACTACAGGGACCCAATGTCTGTAGGTGATCTGATAGTGGAAAGGCCATTAGCAGAAAGAGAAATGAGAACCAGAGAGAGGAGCCACCAAGATGGTGTGGCCTTGCACAATCTGGTCCAGTACCTGGGAGCCACAAGAGCAAGAAGCTGTTCAGGCTAAGAGACAGACTGCCCAAGGGAAGGGTTTTCTTTTGCAGACACTGAGCCACTCACAGCCATTCCTTGTTCTGTGCAGAATCACAGACTTAGAGAATAGGAGGTGTTGGAATTGACCTCTGGAGAGCATCTAGCTCAGCTCTCCTGCTCAAGCAGCTTCACCTACAGCAGGTTGCACAGGACTGCATCCAAAGAAGGAGACTCCACAGCCTCTCTGGGCAGCCCATTCCAGTGCTCCAGAACCCTCAAAGTAATTTTTCTCCAGCCCTTTTGGCCAAAGCAAGCTGTACACAAAGGGAACCAGGCCAGGACTAACAGCCCTTCAACCAATCTTCTTCACTTTCAAAGGGATACCTAAGTTGGCAGGTGAGGAAAACTACCTCCAAGGTACCTCCTATCTCCAAGGGAGCAAAATGCAGCAATTGAGGGGTGGCATGATGTGTGTGGTCTAGACATGGTCCACACCCATGTGCCTGCCCATGCCATCTTTGGTGTCCATGCCATGAGCTTCTTGTGCCTGCTTGGGAACAGTCTGTCCAGCCTCTGCTGGCAAGAATCTGTCCCAGATCTCTGTAACTCAGAGGAAGGTTACATCCCTACTCCCATATGGATACTGCCAGCCATCATCTCCCATCTGAAGCTTGCACTGCTCTTTACACAAGCACACAAGAAACCTGCAGCCACCACTGCCACCAGAAACCACACTCTAGCAACGTCCCCTGCATCTGCCTGCAATCCTAAGCCAGACCATGCCAGAGCCGTGGGTGGGAGGTAGAGATTGGTGAGAGACAAGGAGGATAAGGAGAGGATAGAAAATATTTCCTTTCAGTAGCCAGCCATAACCATAGTCCCTGTTCTTCCCTTACATCCTGGCCACAATCACTACTCTGGCCACAGAGAAGGAACCAAGATCCCTTCTCTCTCTTCTCTTCCCCCATCTGCATTCCCTTCTAGGCAACTGCCACATCTGAGCAGGCTATTTTTGTACCAGCAGTTGTTGCCTTCTCAAAACTGCCTTGCTGATGCCTCTGCTGTCCGCTCCTTGCCTCCTGAGAGCCGTTGCCAAGCTGAGGCTCCCCCTCGCCCTCCATCACCAGCACCAAAGGAAAAAGACTCAGGAAAGTTTTGTGTTCTCAGCCCAGTCTGGATAAGCTTCGGTGGCTGACTCAGACATTCCCCAGGTCAGGATTATTTCCTGCTCAAGAGAGATGGGCTGCAGGGAGGACGAGTCTCTCCCTTCTGTCCCCAGCACCCTGTCGCTGCTTGCCAGGCCTTTCTCCTCATTGAGATGCAAGGCTGGCTGCTGCGGCCATCCGCTGAGCCGTCTGCTCCTGGAGGCACCTTCCCCTCCTTCCCCCCCTCCTCTCGGGGCTGCCTGTGGAGCTATTCTTCAGCCTCTGCATTTCACAACAGCTCAAAGGCAGATGCATCAATCCTTTCAGGGGATGGGGACGTGAGGAGAATGGCAAGGGGGCTGCAGGCAGGTGTTGGTAGGTTCTCAGCCATCTCACAAGCCTCGTCCCTCTCCCCGTCCCCCGGCTGGCTTGTGCCTGAGGCTTGGACTGAGGCATGGGGAAGGGGTGAGGAAAGGGAGAGGATGAGGTGGAAGAGTGCTGGGATATGCTGACTCCATAGGCACACCCAGCTGGGATGCAGGGATGCTCCCCAGCTGTCTGCACGCTGCAATGAAAGGAGCAGGGATCCGACCCTGTCCACTGAAGGCTTACACCAGGGAATGCTTTGGGCCTGGTGCAGACAGCTGAAGGAGGGGGAACAGCTCCAT
>WBNM01029097.1:29311-45767 GCA_013399055.1 Ramphastos sulfuratus | reverse complement strand
TGAAGTAGACATCACCATTGTTTTCTTTTCACAGCCTATAATATAATTTTCTCTATTAAAATATTCCAATTAGCCTTAAACCAGCACAGAAAGCTTCTTTCCTGTGAGGCTAGTGGAGCTTCAAACAGACTGCTTGGAGAGGTTGTGGAGTCTTCTTCTCTGAAGACTTTCAGAATCTGCCTGGAAATGATCCTGTGAAATAGTGAATCTGCATGATCAGGGAGATTGGACTAGATGATCCCTAGATGTTCCTTCCAACCCTTACCTCTCTGATTCTGTGATTTCCACCATATTTGTTTAAGAGCTGCAAGGCTTGGATTGACTGGGTAAACAAGGATGGCTATCAACCTGTTCAGAGTCAGAGATATCCTTTGGCAGATATCATTCTATCATTCTTCTTTCCTGGTGCATTTAGGGCTCATCACAGTCACATACATGCATACATACTCTGCCACCAGAGAAAGAAACATCCTCATTCGTTTTCACACAGTCGAAAATTCTCAAATGAGACAATAGCTGAGTGGCTGTCCACCATCCATTAGAATAAAGTTGTGAGAGTTGACAACACTGCAGCTACTTTAGAGCAGGAAAACAAGTGTGACAGACTGTAACATTGCACCTGGAAAATGTTTCGTGAACAGCCTTCTGTGTAGTCTCCTTCCAGGGAATTGGGTAAAGAAATGCTCTGCTGGTTTAGTTCTCAATGGGAACATCTTTGGTCACATAAACCCCAGAATATGTTATGTTATTCTTCTCATTTCTAAAGCATACAGTGCATTTGCAGCAGTACCCCAGTCTCTGTTACTATATTTTAGAATTCAGCTCGTTTCATACCCAAATTGTATCTTTATTCACCCATTTCCATCCTCTGTCCATGCTGTTACTCACAGGCCCACTGTTGATAGCACTTACAGTTACCTAAGAGTCTTGCTGCTGTAGTTACTTGAAGTTAGGTCTCCAAAACACCCCACCAAGTCTTCCTTTTCATGTGTAGAACAGCTTTTCAAATTCAGGTAGAGACCTATATAATCCAATCTGCAGGGGATTTACACTATATTTAGTATTGTCTAGGAAGTACTATTTGGAAGAGAGGTTGGCAAAAAATGTCCAACATGAAATGGCAACTGAGTTCTAATGTGTAGTATAGGTGGCAGCAGCCAGGTAACTTCGGTATAATGCAGGCTCTCCTCTGCCTAATTCAGTTCTGGCCCAAGCAGACAGGCTGCAGTGCTGTACAAAGGCAAATCACATGAAGTTCAATAAGGACAAGCACAGAGTCCTGCATATGGGGAGGAATAACACCAGGCACCAGCACAGACTAGGTCTCATCTTGCTGGAAAGCAGCTTTGTCACTTGGCATCCTGGTGGACAGAAAGTTCTCCATGGGACAGCAATGTGCCCTTGTGGCCAAAAAGGCCTGGGGTGCATGAAGGAAAATGTGTCCAGCAGGTTTAGGGAGGTTCACCTCTCCCTCTACTCTGCCCTGGTAGGACCACACCTGGAATACCATGTCCAGTTTTGGGCTCCTCAATTCAAGAGAGACAGAGACCTGCTGGAGACAGTCCAGTGGAGAGCTACAAGGTTGACTGAGGGACAGGAACATGTCTACTATGAAGAAAGGCTGAGAGACCTGGGCCTGTTTAGTCTTGAGAGGAGAAGGCTGAGAGGGGATCTTATCAATGTCTATAAATATCTGAGGGGTGGGTGTCAAGATGACAGTACCAGGGTCTTTTTGGTGATGCCCAGTGATAGGACAAGGAACTCTTAAGTACAAGCTGGAAAACAGGAGGTTCCACCTCAACATGAGGAGACACTTTTTTATGGTGAGGGTGAGAGAGCACTGGAACAGGCTGCCCAGAGAGGTCATGGAGCCTCCTCTGGAGAATTTCAAAACCCTCCTGGATGTTTTCTTGTGAAGCCTGCCCTAGGTGATCCTTCTTTGGCAAGTGGGTTGGACTAGATGATCTCTGGAGATCCCTTCCAACCCCTAACATACTGTGATTCTAAGCTGGTTCATGCTCTTGTCATCTTTCCAAGAGCAGCCAGCTGTAACACATGGTTGTTGTTTGAAAACTTAATGAGAGATCACTGGGGTTGAACACACAGGAACTAGAGTGGGCAACCATTACAACTATCCAGGTTTTCTGTGGAAACAGAGAAGTGTTTCATAATTCTCTCAGAAAACTTCAAGTATGACTTACACAGGCACAGGTTCTGGGGTCTGAAGGGATAACCACATGTTTCCTAGAAGAAGGATATCTTTGCAGTGATTCCAAAAGAGGCTTACTGTAATGTTTGGCTAACATTAAGCTGTCCTCTGTTTGCAATATGTAACTAAACAGGCAAAACCAGAGACTTCATGCTTGCTGCCCTTACTTCCCTCTGTGATGATGACAGCAGACAAAAATAGACACTGTAAATGGAAGTAAGTATTCCAGAGCACCCCTGTCCATCTGGCTTGAAACCGCATTACTTTCAGTACCCTGGGCAATCAGCAACCACTGCCAGAGGTGAGCATCTCAGTCAGCACCCTTTGCGCATCCCACCAGGAGCTGCCAGGTGGTGGGATAGAAGTCAGCGAGTGTGCCAAATGTGCCATTCCCATGGCATGTCCCAGATTGTGTTCTGTGTCTGTCCTGAGCTCTGACAAATTGTCACTCCTTTAAGCAAGACACTGCATTAAAATTAAATATGCAGAGAAGATGTTTTATTTGCACAAAACAGCAGGTTTTATTATTTTGTTTTGACCTGCACAATCACCATGTTCACTTCCTGTTTTGAATGTGTGGAGGGAAAACTGGCATCTCAGATACTCTTCTGGTAATTTAGTAGTCACTTGACTTTTTTTTAATGCTGATCACTCCTGTGATACCAGGAAATATCCTTAATGTTCAGTGATAACTTGCTTTATGTTTGCTGTTAGCCACTGAAGGTTCAATTTGAGATGTCAGGTTATTTTGTAGAAGAGTATCTAAGGTCTAGACCTGAGTCCTGCAGATAGCTTCAGACATGCTGTTATTTCTGTAAAGCTGATTGAAATCAATGATAAATGTTATCAAGTTGTCCTACTGCAATGCTCTTTGGGGCTTTTTAATCTTTCATGGGTCAGGATTAATACAAGGATGGGAATGAGTCTGCAAGTGTTCCAAAAGCTTTTTCCCTTGATCCAACTAACTGTGTTACAAAATTCCACTTCAGAATGCAGAGCAGTGGAGTGGGTATTGCTAGGAAAAAAAGGGAAATCTCCCCAAAAAATGTAAGGTCTGGAGAAAGATCTTAATCTGATTCCTTCTTGCCATTCCTTCGGATGAGTTTGGATGTGCCCTTTAAAAAGATGAGCCACAGTGTTCAAGGAGGCGGGTGACAGGGTTTCTCAGCAAAGGGTAATTACTCTTCCAGCAACTCACAGTTAGTCAGTGGCCCAGTGACTTCGTATGGCTCCCTCTTGTACTCTCATCTAGCCAGCATGCCTCTCAAAGCCTCTGTGCTTGAAAACTGGTCATGAATATCCTTTTAAGTTTTTCTTTGTTGCTGTCACTGTGACAGAAAGACAATATTGGCTTACCATTTTGAGACGGGGCTGAGAAAGCAATGACCTGCTCAGCCCTCTAGCAGCTCCAGTGAGGCATCAGTATTCAAGGGGCAGAGCACTTGCAAAAGAATCTTTCTTGGCTCTTGCTGAGGCTGGGGCTCAAGACTGGAAACAGTCTGTATTTACCCACCTTGGGACAGTAACCTTTTGTTTAACAACTTCTGTTTCCACCTTTGGCTTTAAAGTCTTTGTTGTCATTGTAGAAGACCAGAAAAATATTTGGATAAATTTATTGTGACAGCAGTGAGCAGTAAGTGGAGGTTTAAAAGTAACCTTTTATACATTTTCATTTCGCAGCAGATTTTTATTCCAGTTACAGTCTTCACGTTTATTGCTGGTTGATAACATCCTTCCGATTTTATCTGAGGGAAGAAAAATATTATTCATTTAAAAGTCTTGGGTGTGATTTTCTTGATAATGGCTGTATTAAAGGGAAATAGCAAACCATAAAAATCCGTAGTATGTGTAAATGGAAGTCACGGGGGAAAAAAAAAAAAAAAAAAAAAAAAAGCCTATGCATTGCTTGTAAATGACCACTTAGCTGTAGTCAGTTTTGATTGTAACAGGTATGTGTATGGTGCCTACTGCAGAGTAACCTCCAGGTGCTCTTAAAGCAGAATCAATATAAAGCAACTGCAGCATTTAGCAATTTAACTTCAGTGCAGCAGATACTAAAAATGAAATATATATAAAAGGGTGCCTTGATTTGTCAAATACAAGGATGATAGTGGCTGTTAAAGCCATTAATCAGAAGTCACAGACAGTTTTCTATTCACATATTTATAAAATAATGTCTCATTAGAATTTTATGGCTAATAATGCTGTGCCTGTATGAATGTCACTGGTTTTGATGAGGCAGGTGGAGAGGTTTGATACTGGAATGGATTGTGAGAAGCTTACATTGAAAGAAAAGTGACCATTTTCTCTATGCTAGAGCTGTGTTGGCAGTAATATAATGTTTTCTGCCCATTTGCTTTTAAAAGTAAAGTATGATATGCTTCCTGGAGTTAATTTTTTGAAAGAGAACCCTGCTAGGAGATACAGTTCAATAAAATTTGTGTGCTAAGAACAAAAGATTCTCATTCTTAATTTATCAATTGAAGAAAAGAAAAAAAAAAGAGTAAAGTGCATTCTTTTGAAGAAAATGCTGTTCTAGAAATTACGGTCTGCACAGTACAAACATTTGTGCCATAATAAAGGACTATAGAGGGAAAATGTCTGTGGTGGTAAAGGACCAGCAAGAATCCATACCTGAATCTCGCCTCCTCTTCACATAAGAGCTTTCCTGAGCCTGGCTCTCCTGTTTACCCAGTGACTGAGTCACTAGAAGCTTGTAATTTTCCCAATTTGTGCTGTTTATCTTAATTATATTAGTGTGGGTGAAACGACTCTCTCAATGTCTACCATCTCATATCTGATCTTCATTCTGGATGATTTATAGTCTCCTGAATTTTGTTTCTGGAACCTACATGGTGCATCATCAAGATAGATCTTGCAAACAAAATTATGGGATTCAGAATACCCAAAATTGGATGAAAAGGGAAAAGATACAGAGACTGGGCAGCTTGATCCATGGGAAGGAATCTTGGACACAGATTTTGTCCCCATAAATTCTAGCTAAGATATCCTCTCACAATGACTTTTTTCTGTGTTTCCTTAAGAAGCACAGACACAAGGCAGGCATCTTGTCAAAAGAGAGAGATACCAACTGAGCAGTTATTTAAAAATTCATTTTGTGTGAAGCACTCTGTGAAACTTTGTGAAAGAGATTGCCAAAATTACTAAAACTCTCTCCTTTGTCCTTCAAAATAGAGAGCAACACCAAAAATACTAGTGCAGACCAAATATTTCCTTCTCACAGGCGCGTCTGAGCTCCCACAGTATTGTCTTTTAACTGCATTTGTAGAGAAAAAAACACTTCATTTACTCGCCAAATTCTGATTTTTAGTGCCCCATCTTTAAGAATGTATAAAACTGCAATAACTAAGAAAAAAAAAAAAAAGCATAAATTCACGGTGTCTTTTAAAATTATTAAGTAAGGCTTTTGTTTTAGAAGCAGTCATCTTACATTGTAGTCAGCAGCTTAAGTTTCTGTAACAGAGGAGGAAAAGTAAATAAAAAATGTCCAGAAACAAAATAGTGAATTCTCCTCCAAGCTTTTTATCATTGCATTCTTCAGAAAGCAAAACCTATTGTATTTGGCTATACTTCTTTATGCAGTTATACATTGTATGACTAGTAACCTAGGGTATTTTTTAAGCCATAATTATTAACGTATCAGGGGAGGGGAAATCAATATGACATGAGGATTCCTTAGGTGGACTGACAGAACTGACTAAGGTAAAAGTGTTACCTTTATTTATATAGAACTGCTAAGATTTCTATGCTATTTTAATCAGCTGGTACATTTATGCCATGAAATGGAGCAGACACTGAGCCCTCTTAACTAGGTACATCTGAGCTAGCTTGGAAATTGGGAGCATGTGTGTTGATGGTGTCATAGGTTACTATGAGCACTGCCTGTCAGGAGCTGTTTGGTGTTTCTTATGGGCAAGCTTCAGAGAAATGTGCATCTTGCTGTGTAGGGAGATGATGGAAGGTTCAGTAACTTCTTGCAAGCCAGACATGCATATAAATATGTAAAGAGATGGTGTACATTGACGTGCACAAACGTGTCTGCATATGAAGTGTGCAGTACAGATACAAAGTTTGTTTTCCCTAGATGTTCCATGTGGAATTTCTCTTACATGCCAGTTTTTTGCTAACCACTCTGGCACAGTGACATGAATTAGCTAGCATATGCCAGTCAGGTTTGAAGAATCACAGCAGCATTTTCAGATGTTCTGACACTTCTCTGAATTGGATAATAGAAGCAGCAAAGCTCACTGAGAGCCAAGTATCCAATTCCTTGTCATACATTGTCTCAGCTAAAACTAGGGATATTGCAGAAAAAATGTTTGGTGAAACCAACTACCTGGCATTCAGCAATGCTTATATCAACATTATAGCATGTTTGCACATGGGTGCATCTGAACATACATGTGGAAATTAACTGGAAGGCAGCTGAAAGAGAATGCCTTTAAAAATAAATGAGACATTAAGTATATTTGGTGCAAGTAATGTTATTGACACATTGTGTTGATGTATACAAGTAAACTTTAAAGAACATAACATCCATTATGACTGAATTAGTAAATCCTAGTTGAAAATTCAAGCTCTTAAATGCAAGCTTACAGATCTGAGTCATACATTGCAGTTTGAAAATTATTTATCAGAGGAATCATAAAAAACAAGTCTTATAGTTGACAAACTATAGTTCAACTTGAAGGCCATACCTATTAACAGCAAAGAAAAGTGAATTCTGCTGTCATCTGAGTGACAACAGATGACAGAACGAGGGGACAATCTTGAGCTGTGCCAGAGGAGTTTTAAGCTGGGTATTAGAAGGAAAGTCTTTGCAGAAAGAGTGATTGGCATTGCAATGGGCTGACCAGGGAGGTGGTGGAGTCACCATCCCCGGGAACGTTTAAAAAAAGGCTGGATATGGTAGTTGGTGGCATGTGTTATTTGACTAGATGGTGTTGGATTTGAGGATGTCAAAAGTCTTTTCCAACCTGATTAATTCTGTGATTCTATGACTCTGCAATTACAAGGTCATTGAACAAAATATTTTTCCTGTACATTTTGACATCGTGGGAGAAAAAGGATCCAAAGCAGCCAGCAAGCTCCCCACCACTACTTTAGAGTTCTAGACATGGATATCACTGCACAGTTTACTGCAGAGGAGTTTTCATGTCTGACTGCTAATGCCAGCAAATATAGACTATAAAAAGACCCTAAAAACAGACTGCCTAATTTTCAGTTAATATTTTAAGAAAATAGTCTAGAAATAATTCGTTAAGCCTTTATACTAAAGAACAGGGTAAGTTTCAAAAAGGCAATTTTCCATACTTTTACACTGGCCTTTGGGTTGTTGGAAAATTTTTTTCCTACTATAATTTTATAATTCATGGTAGCTCTGAGCAGCCATTGCCTAAAGAATTTATAAATGTTTCATGTGTACCAGCATGCAATTACGGTGATGTAAACAACTTTAATTATGATCCTAGCATCACATAAAAATTTTAAAAAGTTTTCAAATTAAGAAGGTAGACAGATGCTTACTTAGGAACAATATTAGTGAAGATAATAAGAAAATAATAAGAACAAATTCAACTTTTTCTTCTGGACTTCAAAGAGTGACATTTCCACAAAAGTTTGAAGGCAGAACAGCCTTTAGCATAGCATTGTGACAAAGGCATATTATTTTAAATTAGTATTTTTTTTTCCCTTTGTAAGTGGAATACAAGCTAGAATGTACATTTGTGATACCTGAAAATAATTACATGTTACTTTATTGGGCTCCTTCTGAGTGAGACAAGCTGTGAAAATCCTGCTCAGTCATGTCCTCTCATATCTGACTTGTTAACAAACGCAAGGGTCACGTAGTCTTTTAGATAACATCACAGCTTCTGAACTACTTCCTTATTATCATTAGTTTGAAGTAGAAAAATAGCTTTTACTTTGCTGTTCCAGTGTAAGCCAGTCAACAGTACTGCTGAGTGCTGTGAAAAAAACCTACTGCATGTCTTCCCTGCAGTCACCACATGGTGTGTTCCATGAAGCTAATTAGTTCCTTTTTTTGTGAAAACATCTCTTTTTTTTCCCCCCTTTCTTTCACCCCCACCCCAGATGAAGATTTTGTTAAATAAAATCTAACAGTTCATAGACAAATCTGACATTATCAGAAATTATTTCTGCGAGTCCTACAAAATTTATACAGTGACTGTAGCTGGAGCCAGTCACTCTTTCTGCAAGTACTGCTGTTGATGTATTTGCAATATTTCTGACACTTTCAGGATGCATTAAGCTGGCTCACTCTGTCTGCACGTTATCAGCATATTATGTATGCAGTGAGAGTGATGTTTCAGAAGGATGGATTTTATGGTATATGCCATCTGTAGACAACTGATACCTGAACAGCAAATCCGACTCATTCTTCAATTTCATATGTGTGCAGTTCCTATATATATGATACTGATACACTGCACAGTACATGTCCATCTCTTTCTGGTGCAAGGAAGGGCAGCTCTGCTTGTCCCTAACTGGGTCATGATCCCATGTTCTAGTCTAACTGGTCTAAGTCTGATAAACCTTTAAAAGTCTATGGAATTTTGCACAGAGTAAGGTTTAAGAAACATGTCCAGAGTTTGTAAACTAATCTTCAAATTGATGTTTATTGTAAAGGAGTTATGCTATAAATGCAAATTACTATCATTAAAAACTTTTAAAGAGTAATATACCCAAGGGAGAAAAAAAAAGGGGAAAAAAAAAAAAAAAAGTATGTTAGAAATGGATTAGTCTACCTGGAAGCTAAGTAGATAAACTTTATTAATAGACCTTATACCATTCCTAGTGCTGATACTTCAGAGCTTGAAGGCAGATTATATTAGAATAATGTCTTATTCAGATGAGGTGGGAGGCCATTGCACACTTAAGAGTTGGGGGGTTTTGAGACAGCACTGATGTTGACTATTGCTAAATAGACTAGGCACAAGTACATCTTCAAAGAGAGTTTTCTTTTCCATCCATTTAGCTCATTAACTGAAAAGATCTTTGTGAAAGTAATACGTAAGCAGTTTTCACATATGATTGCGCTATGAATAGAAATTGCAATTTCAAATCATTCTGGCAGCCTGCTGATTTTCTTTGAGATTTCTCCAGGACTGTTTAATGTTAATCCATCTGGGTATAGGGAAAAAAGTCAATAAAGCTGGTGCAGAGAGGTGGAAATTACACCTTCCCATTGTTTGCAACAACTTACCCCCTCAGAACTTATTTTCAGCAGTTTTTGCTAGCAACTTTGACAAGGATGGAGGGACCCAATTACAATCACCAGAGGACATCTGCTAGTTAGTTTCATAGCAGACAGATGCAGAATTTCTGCATGCTTCAGGTGCCTTCAATTGCCCTTTTTATGCTTCTTACCGATTTCATAAGTGGAATTGCAGCTGTTGAATACACTCACAATCTGGCTGCTGGCCCCAGGCTGGCTGAGGAGCAGAGGATGAGGAACTCCACTTGGCTTTCTGCAACCACGTGCTGGTGTGTTCCACAGCGAAATCTGTTACATGCTCAGCATAGGAAGCTCACAGAGAAACTCTGAACTAAATTTGTACCACAGGTGCTTTGCAGGACAGACTGAGTGATTCCAAATATTTTCCAGTAAAAAATAATGGGGGGGGGGAAAAAAATCACATTGAAGAAAAAAATGGAAGTATCTAATGGTAGTCCTAGGTCTGTAAACTGGGTGAGCCAGGGCTTACTCTTTCCTGCCTGCTCATTTACTAAGGAACTTAGATCAGCTACAGGAGATTTTGCACCAAAATCAGTGACAGTGTTAACCAGGTCTTTGGTGGAACAGCAGCTGTTGTCACTGGCAGAGTCCTGAGGTTTCTCAGAAGAAAAAAAAAAATATTTCTGACTCTGGTGTGAATGGTTGCAAAATAGACAAGGACCATGTACATCTTTGAAGAGAGTCTGTTTCACAGTCTGTTTACCTTTAGCTCATTAACCAAGGCGGTCTTTGTGACGAATACAAGTAAGATGCTTTCACAAATCTTTGTGCTATGTTTGGGATTTTCAGAAGACCGTAAGCCACAGCCAGTGTCTCACCCAATGATAAGAATGTATGAGCCCTGACTTTGGGAAAAGTCTCATCCTCCCTCTTTAGGGAGCTTTAGTTTTACACAGTTTTCAGAACAAGTGTATGTACAGCCATCCTCTTCAGCATTTCTTACAGAGGCATGTGATGTCACCAATACAGAGTAACAGGACTTGAAACTTACTTCTTTTCTCTTTAGGAATACAACTACCTGTTCTTGCAGGAAAAATAGCACCTTGAAATGGATCGTCAGCCATTTGTTGAAGAGGATGTTTTATAATCAGCTTATGTATGGAAATCTTTGGTTTACTTTTGTTGTAGAAGGTATTAGGTTTTGATCTGGCTCGGTTGGCTTTGTTTTGTTGGTTTTTTTCCTCACAAATGCTTGATCTTTTAATAAGTTTTGGAATCTTTTAAATTCTGATATTTCTGAGTTCACATTAATGCCTTTATGGAAACAGATCATAACAGTGTCAATTTTCACTTGCTGTCTAGTCACCGAGCCTGTGAAGTGAATTACTCTCTAAGCAGGAACACCTTGCAGTCTGTTTAGATACTCTAAACTAATGCAGCTTAAGGTTACAAAGGTCACAATGACTAATGGAGGACTCCAGCCTTTAAATTTATGAGTTACTTTCTGGAGAGGAAAAGCCTTTCTAGGTTTTCAGCTTAAAAACTGAAAAGGTTTAAAAGAGGCTCCAAGGACTACAGTAAGTTAAACACATCCTGAAAAAGGTGGTTAATGTAACAAAGTTAAGGGGGACTGCTGCTAGGAGGTTCAGATTAGTTTTAGGGAGAGAGAAGGAAAGAAAGGGAAGGAATAAGCTCACAATGAAGGCTCTTGATTTTTCCTAAACATAGTAGAAAATGCTGTTTTCATCATTTATTTATTTAACCTGAAATGTCTTCTGGTAATGGTATACTGAAATACTTACTAGAAAACTAGTGATCATACATGTTGTGAACCCCTTTCACCTTTCCCACATATAGTACTGGAGGAACAGAGGCTCATTACTTGCTGTGCTGGGTTAGACTTGCCTAAGGACTAAACACCCAGCCAGCTGCTCACTCACCTTCCAGCCCATTTTCTTGGGCCCAATTTCAGTCACGACCCTACCATTTAAGCTGGTGGAGACTGACTGGTTGCAGGCAGTCTGTAACAGCTTGATCTGTTTCTTTTTCCTTCTTGCACTTTTCCTTACTCCAATGTAGGTCTTTCTTGCAGTCCTTCGTGAGCAGCCTACTTTGTAGTGAACTCTCCATGTGCCATGGGAGAATACTGGCTTTGGTGGCTGAAGCAACCTCCTCATCTTGTTCTTCCCTGACCTTGCTGCCCACACTGCTGTTCCTGTAACTTTTTGTTCCCTCCATCTCTGCCTGCGTGGAGTTTCGTGGGTTTACTTAAAGATGTGCTCAGGAGATGCCACCTGTATGGTTGACAAGGCTCAGCTTTGGCCAATACTGTTGATGTTGACTGTTGCCAATTATACCCAGAACACCTAGGCTTGGGGTTGGTTGTGGACAAGGAGAGAAGAGACCTCTAAGTTCAACCACAGAGTGGAGTGTGCTCTTTTGAGAGGTTTCCAGCCCTCTGAGGAACACCCTTAGCATTTGTCTATATGTGATGGTTTGGGAGTTCCGTGCCCCCCCACACTTTGTAAAATCACCCAGACTAGACACAGCCGACTGGAAGTTAAGGAATGCAGTTCTATTTACAGCTTAGCACAATGTACAAGCAGATATATACACAATATACAGGAATATTTACAGAAATATACAAGTTAAAGGTAATACAGAAACACAACACCCCTCCCAGAAATCAGAGACCCCAGGAGGGGCTCCTAACCACCCTTCCACCTTCTCCCCACCCCTATACCTTACCCCAGGGTTTGGCTTACGCGCAAGGTGAGTTTGGAGGATCGGCCAGCGGGGTTAGAAGGAAAGTGGTTAGTTAGGTTACTCAGCAGAGAGGAGAAGGCAAGAAGCTCCCAGAGAGGCAGAGACTGTCTCCAAGAGCATCTTATCTATGTTTTGTGTTCTTACACATCTCAGCAAGCCTATGAGTAAAATAGAAATCACCATTGTTTTCCTTTCACAGCCTATAATATATTTTTTCTCCATTAAAATATTGCAATTAGCCTCGAACCAGCACACTGTGGGAAACAGTCTGTTACTATATGTAATGCCTCCCTAATGTTGGAGGTCCCCACAGCTGACTGCCCTAGCCATGGTAACCATCCCCTGGGACAAATCTGCTTGCTCTCCCCAGCCTGAGCTCAGCTGGAGTTCTGACCTCTCTTATGCAAAGAAAAAATGCCTTCCCTCCCCTGTGAACCAGTCTTTCAGAGCACCTTGTTCATAGGATCATAAAATTGTTTTGATTTGACAAGACCTCTAAAGATCATCAAGTGCAACCATCAACGTAGCACTACCATGGCCACTAAATCATATCCCTGGGTGCCTTGTCCATACCTTTCTTGAACACCTCCAGGGGCAGTGACTCCATGCTCTGGGCAGCCTGTTCTGATGCCTGACCACTCTTTCAGTAAATAAATTTTTCCTGATAATCAATCTGAACCTCCCCTGGTGCAGCTTGAAGCAATTTCCTCTCGTCCTGTCACTAGTTACTTGGGAGAAAAGACTGACTCCCACCTCCCTGCAACCTCCTTTCAGGTATTTATAGAGAATGAGAAGGTCTTTTCTCAGCATCCTCTTGTCCAGACTAAGCAACTTCAGTGTCCTCAGCTGACTCTCACACGACTTCTCTCCAGGCCCTTTCCCAACTTTGTTGCCCTTTCTCTGGACATGTTACAGCAGGTCAATGTCTTTTCTTGCAGCTTTTCTGCTAATGTGATGTCAGGAGGCCTGCTGGTTTACGCAGCCTTGACACACACTGTTCCAGGTGGGACTTCTGTGAAATAACTGCCCATGTGCTGTAGGGCTGGAGCTACTGGAGATGGGACCACCATGGGTGGTAAGGCAGAATCTAGCATCCAGGACCGTCCCACCACTCCATCAAGGAGCAGGGCAGATGGGGGACAGCCCTTGCCCCAGCCAGCAGACAAGTCCTTGGGAATGGGAACAATCAAGGCTGAGACAGGACTTCTGCCTGGTGATGAGGGGTAGGCTCAGGCCTGGAGTGGTTGCTCAGGTGAGCGTACAGCACCAGACCTTCAGAGAAAAGCAGCTCCTGGGAGCTGGGGTCAGCCAGTACCATTTACTCAGCCCTACTCGCTTAGGTAGGCAAAAGACAAGAATAATGAGAGAACTTGAAAAAGAAACAGGAACAAAACCAGATGAAACTGAAGCATTTACAAGTACCATATGTATTTCTTTGTGTCAATATGGGAATGAATTTGACACAAATTTAGAAAGAGAGCTTTCTTAACACCTCAGCTGATGTTTCCTTCTCGTGATACGATACAACATGACTGCGGATTTTAAAGAACTTCTGTGTTTCATAGGATTGTATTTGTATGATCTACTCAAAAGAGGATTTTCTTTTCCTACTATAAAGTTGCCTGAGAAAAAATTTCTTTTTAAAATACAGTTAAGAACTCTTTTCATAAAATGAAGCCTTTTAGAATTAAAATATCTACTCCTGGTAAATCTTTTCAATGTAAGGAATATGGTGATTCCCACTGAGCATGGATTGCAGGTGAAGATGGATAACCAGAGTAGTCAGCTGTGATTTTTCTCCTGTACAGATGGGTGGAAGCGAGCAGTGCTTTCACAGAATCACAGAACCTTAGAGGTTGGAAGAGATCTGTTGCAGTGCTCTATTACCCTTGCTGTAAAGAAGTTTCTCCTCATGTTGAGGGGAAACCTCCAATGTTCAAGTTTGTAGACATTGTTCCTTGTCTTGTTGCTGTGGAACACCAAAAAGAGATTGGCCCTATCCACTTGACACCCACCCCTCAGATAGTTATAGACATTGATCAGATCTCCTCTCAGTCTTTCTTCCAGACGTAACAGCCCCAGGGCTCTCAATCTCTCTTCATAGGGGAGATGCTCAAAGTCACCCAATCAATAGCTTTGAACTACTCAGGCTTGCTGAGCCAGAAGAGAGGAGACAATAGGAAAAAAGACAAGTTGTGAGAGTCTGTGTTAGGTGCTTGACCTCGAGAGAAGTGTCATCTCCCATGCATCTCCTTCCCCAAGCTGTTTCTAAGGTAGGCATGCAGTAAAGCACTCATTTCGGTAAACCTTGGTATGAGTGCAATGTGGTATTTATATAGTAGTAAATTAGTTTGCAATATAATGCTTTTTTGTTCAGCTTTGCCTTTGGATACCTTAATAGTGTCGCTGAGCAATTTGCAAAAACTGGTGAAAAGGCTGCAGCAAGCATCTTCTGAATTAATGATTCCTTACAACCTGATCATGGTGTCTTAAACAATCAATTCACAATTCACTGTAAACCCAAGAGCTCTTTTTTTCCCCAAGCGTTGCCAAGGCATGTATTGGAAATAGCACACTCCTTTTCCTGGAAAGCTTTGAGTAATCTCAGTCAGGTCCTGGAAAATGGAAAATGGCTGTTAGATAACCTGAAAAAAGTTCCCATCTATGTTGGGAATATTAATTATGCTAATTGAAGTTGATGTCTTTCCCTTCATTTCTGCCTGGATGGAATTCCTCTGTAGTCTCTCTGTGGCCTTAAGTTACTCAGGAATAACTGTTTCATTGCCTTTCACATGGGACATCTCTCAAAAGCCAAATTTGCAACCGAAGATTTATTTTTCATTGTAGTTTATACGTCTTGTATCCTCTGAGTGGTTTTGCTCAAGACACAGATAGTTAAGCTGATTAAAACTGTTATGTTCAAAGGAGCTCAGGCTAAATATTTAACCATTAAGTACTTAAAATTATCATGAGTGGATTTTACAAACTTTTTGTGGGGTTGAAGAAGGGACACAAAATATAGTCCTTGGAAGTCATGAAGAGGATTACATCCAGATCTCCTTCAGAGAGGGCAGGAGTTTTGCAGGGCCTTCTTGGTCTTGCCTTGCTAACACAGCAAGTGGGTGATGATGCAGATTTCTTAAAGGTTGATTATTTTCTTCCTTGCTGCTTTCTCAGTGTATAACCACTTGTAGTAGTTTAGAAGTAATGCTTTAGGCTATTTCTTCATTATAAACAAAAATAGGAACTTTCTGAACATCTTTGAGTAAAAGGTAAATAAAGTAAGGAATTTGATACAGAAGAACAAAAATAGATGTCTATATCATTTCATTGGGTTCCTGGATTAGGATATAATTTTCTGCACAACCTATTCTTCCTTTTCTATTCTTTGGTTTGGCTGCTGCTGGCTGGTGCTTTTGGATGGATTCACTGACCTTGGCTGAGATTCTTGTTATGGCTAAGTAGCAGCAGGGCCTTCTCTCTGCTTTCTCTCTTTTCCCTTATACAAAGGAGGGTGAGGAGTTGGTACAGGGGGATCCTTGTATTGTTTCTGAATTGTATATATATGTAAATATATTTTGTGTATATTTACTGCCTTTTATACTTACATATTTAGTCCACCTTTTGTAAATATAACCTTCATTTTGCTTCCAAGTTCTGAAGTTGTTTTGGTAATTCATCCAGAAGGTAAATTCCAATTTGTCAGGGTCCAAATCCACCCCACAACACCACTGAAGCAGATGTCACCTGGGCGAAGTGTTTTTGATTGGAATAGTAATGCCCATGTATAGTTCATTTCCAAACACTCATTCTAGATGCTGTAAATTACACATGCTTTTCATCAAAACACAAATTTCTTTTCCACAGGGGAATTCATGATAACACTAGGCCTTCAGGTTTCCTTTTTATTTTATGGGTTTTTTTCAGCTATTTTAAATTGTTTTCGGTGATTGAAAGTACCATCTTTGCTAATACATTACATGACTAAGATGTTTCTGGTAGTCTTAAAGCAATTGCATTAGAAATTGTATTTAAAGTGTGACAAGTGCAAGTGCACAGAAGACTTTTGGTTCTGTAGAAGAGCAACAGTCTGAGCTTTTTCAGGTTTTAGCAACATAAAATGAAAGAACAATGATATAAAAAAATACAGTTTTGAAACACCTTTATGATGTTATGATGTGGGTTTGGGAGTTACCCGCCCCCCCACACTTTGTAAAATGACCCAGGCTAAAACTCAGTTGGCTGGAAGTTTAGATGAAGCT
>WBNM01029097.1:6128-29094 GCA_013399055.1 Ramphastos sulfuratus | reverse complement strand
TCTTCATTAAAATATTCCAATTAACCTTAAACCAGCACAAAAGTTTGAGCCAAATTCATCCAAGCCTTATGTAACACTTTGAGAAATCTCTGTAATCTCAGAATATTTAGAAAAACAAAACTCAAAACAAGTTTTACTGCTGGTATTGTTAAACCAGGAACAGTTGTGCTGCCTGTGTCCAATGTTTATATTTCCACTTTCTCTCCCAATAAATCATCTTGATCCAGTAACTGTTGTGGATGTGACTGCTACCAATGGTAAACAAAGAGTTGCTGAGTGTCTTTCAGTAAATAGAAGTAGCAACACCTCATAGTAAGCTATGTGTTATGCATTTCAGTGGATGCTAGCAGGCACATGATATTTGATAACTGCTGCATCTGTGGAGGTAGCAGATGTAAATCTAAGGGAAATACTATTGTTAGTTTTATTGTGGGGTTTTTTTCATTCTACAGTGTTTTGCTGAGTTCTGAAAGTCATTCTCCCAAGGGTGTGTGAACTCCAGAGCAGAGTCTAAACTCAAGCAGGATAGGTAAATTCATGGAAAATAGGTGTACAAGTGACTCTTACAAGCAGCGAAAAAAAAAAGATCTAATGCCTAGCTACTTCTGGTTATCAGAAGCTGGGAGTATATTAAAGCATAAAATTAGCTTTAGTCTTTCCCTTGTTCAGCAATGCTTTCTCTTTTCTCACTGCAGCTTGGTACTTCTGGTAGGTAATGGGGCACATGGTCCAATATAGGCAACTCTTGTGTTCACCTGGGACTGTGCACACCTGAGCTCCATAAGTGAACAGTACCAATAATCATCTAAAATACTCTTTTACCATTTCCAACTAAATCTGAATTTAATTTTAATTTAAGTTAGTGTTTTTTATTTACTTTGGCTGTAGTTTGTTAGGCTGGTGAAAGGTATGTCAGTTCTTCATTTCACACAAGTGTTTCAGACTTAGACTTCAAATTAGTAGTAGGAAGCAGTGCAAATTGGGGAATTTTTTGAGCCAGGAATAGCTCCAAGGCATATTCCGATGATCAAACTAGTCAAATTCATTGTTTTACCAACTGCTTTCATGCTCTTTCCGGAATTTGGACTGATTTTAAAGCTTAGAGATGAATTAGCAATTCATAATGCATGCTTGCCAGATGCTGTTGACACGTGTGAGCAAAACAGCAACACAGTCAAGCTGAAACCAATTTTTGAAGATCATCCTGTCTCTTCAGTATTAAAGACTAAGCTAAACAAGGTAAGTAATACATTTGTTCACTCCACACCATTATTAAATTGGCCAAGTTGAGAGTACAGACATAATTTTATAGAAGTTTTACTGGTGTGAGTCACAGTCTCTATAATTTAGCAAATTGTGTATTTCTGACCAGTGATTCCACCTGGCTGCTTGTAGTGAAAGTTTCCCGTTGCCAGGCTTAGTTATTTACAAATTATAGAGCTTATTTCCTTGCATTTTGTGAGTCCATCAGGTGACTGTTCTGCAGAAAAAGACATAGCTTTTGCACAAAATTATGTGTGCCTTTCTGCAAGCCAATAAATCGGTTTTAAAAATAAGCTACAGTCCCAGTCCTTACTGTTTTTGTTTTTTTTTTTAATGCCAGTTTAGTGTAAGATGGAGAATGATGCAGACAGCAAGAATGAATAGCATGAAGTGCCCATTCCCTATAAAAAGGAATGACTAAAGCTCAGTCGCGTTCATTCTTACATGTTTTTTTTCCTTCTGTCTGATACACTCTGTGGGTTTTTTTAAGGCATACACAGAACTACCTTAGACAAAAGGGTTAGAGAGCCAGTTACTCAAGTTTCCCACTCTCAAACTGTCACATAATGTGTCTTATCATTAGGACATTCACCTCAGGAGAAAAGGAATTGGAATCAGAAGTGTGAACCCATTGGAATGGAGAGATGAGTGAGGTTTTAGTTCTGAGAACCTAAAGAAAAGCCATTTAAAAGAAAGTTGCTATGTCTACCTTTTTATTATTGTTACTATTATTTTTTAAATCAAAATGCCCATATTTGCTTATTGTGCAGGATCCATTGGTACCTGTCTTTTAAATATGTAGCAGTGATTGGCAGTGAAAACTGAACTGTAATTTTGCAGATTTATATAGTAGGAAACATATTTTAGTTGTTTATTTGTGCTCTTACTTTGCTGCTGGAATGGCCACAGGGACTATTGTCATACATAGAAGAGACTGGAATGGGATCCAGCTAGCCAGCAAGAGGTTTGTTAAACAGCAAAACTGGAATAAAGGACTATAAAAAAAATAGAAAATAGTCAGATACTGTCTGAGTTTTCAACTACTATTACTATTTTCACTGTTACTTGCATTTATTTTCTGTCACTGTTTTCTGATCTTCTTCCTATATTGCAAAACTTTCCCCCTTCTGTGTATTTTTACAGTAGGTGATTCTCCCAGCATTAGATTGCTCCCATTCCTAAAATATTTGCCTAAAAGCCTTTGCTTCTCTGTTGAGAAGATACATCAAGGAGTTACCATGTAATTGATTTTGTGGTTTGACTTCTTTCTATGAAAAATGAGGCCATCACAACACAGGATAGGGCAATAACATTTAAAATAAGATACAGCCAATGGCTTCAGCAAGACATTCACATTCACTGTAAACATTGTATTAGAGCTTTTTCTTAAAGATGCTTACTTAATAGGGATATTAGGGACCTGGGTTGTGTTCTGTTTTTTTGGTCGTTTGTTTTGGGGTTTTTTTTTACCCCTTTACTCTGCTCTCGTCGGAACCCACCTGGAGTGCAGTTCTGGANCCTATGGCAGGGGGTTGGAACTAGATAATCCTTGAGGTCCCTTCCAACCTTACCATTCTATGATTCTATGATTCTATGAAAATGTCATGGGATTTGAACTCTGAAATACGGTCACATGGATCACTAGAATATAGAGATTGAATAAACTGTCCAAGCAAAATGGGGAGCATTGGAACTCCCTCAAGATTTATGGCTGAGCAGACTGTTCTTTCCGAGTGAAGGCTGAAAAACCTAACAGCTTAACTACAAGTGTATGGATTCTCTGTCCTTCCATTTTAAGTAATGTTTAGTTAACTAGAATTAGTTTATCTCTGAAAATTGAGTTGGGCAGATCTTCAGCTATCTTAATTCTTCCCTCAAATGTGGATCTATACAATTTTATGTTGCTATGTAAATAAAAGAGAACTCAAAGTTCTGGTAATTTTGTAAATCTTAGAGTTCCCAGTGAAGTCAACTGGTTGTCCACATAAAAAGGTGAAGATTGATATGTGCCATCAACATGTTGCTTTTTTTTTTTTAAATATATACTTATCAATATGTGTTCAAATTTTCAGCAAAAATAATAGGAACAGAAATAGAACTATGCAGTGAAAAGAAAAGAGGTAAAAATGCCTTCCTGCAATGAATAATGATGCTTCAGTAGCAAGATAGCACCTTTAAATAACATTTATAGTGGAAGAATCAACAATAATTTTGAAATCTTATGCTATTATTTCTTTGAAAATTGTCCAAGAAGAAAACTCTGAAATCTATTGTATGTCTTTGTGGAAAAACTAAAGCCCCTTTACTGTCAGTTAAAGGGCTTGTTCTGTATTTCCAATAACACTCCTCCATGGAGGTGTTCAAAGCCTGCTTGAGTACAAGGTGACCCTGTCCATGACAGAGGGACTGGAATAGGTGATTATCAAGGTCCTCTTCCAATCCAAACCATTTTGTGATTCTGTGAAGTACAAAATTTGAGTAATGATTGCATTACCTGAAATTTCACTCATCTACTTGCAAACTGTAATATATTGATTGGCAAACTAAAAGCCCAGCAAATATTTCAAATTCTGCATCTCTAGCTGATATATTTACCTTGGACAGATCACAAGTGACAACCTTCATAAATATGACAGCCAATTCCTGTCTTAAAGCAGATATTAAATGCCGAGGCCAGAACAGTTCTGTTTTACCTCTTTCTCAATAGCCAAGCAGTTCAGTAGCATTTTCAAGGTGAATTAGTTACCCTTCTCCTAAGCATAGAATTTATAACCCCAAACTACTCAGTGCATGTTATCATTGCTGGTGTGAAGCCAGGATCATGACATACACTAAGATTCATGCCAATTTCTAGAATATTTTGTTCAGGTTACTGACTTGATCCAGATTTCAGAGTACAAAAGATAGATGTGAGTTTTGCATTGGACATCATGGTGTTTGGCACATTGCAGTTTTAGAAGTAGATTTATAGAGTCTGGCTGCACCTGTAGATCTGTAGAACCGTATGTTGCAGGGCAAAATGGATATAAATGGAATGAATCTGATTTGCTGGTTTTGTATTTGCTTTTAAGTAGCAGCAACTGATTTTTTCTAGAACACATTGTGCTCAGATGTTGTTTGCTGTAAATTCACTTTTCAGTGAATTCAGACTGCTTTTAGTGTTTATTGTGTGGTAATTTATAGCCCATAAGCTGGATTCAGCTTGCAAGATGCTTCTGTTTGCCTTGCCACGTTTCTCAAGTAAGTGGAGACAATTACACCATTGCTTCAGGATGGTGAAAGCTGAGTGATTTATTTCTCACCATAAAGAGGATGGAAGTGGGTAGCAGCATTGCTCAGAAAAACAAAGGTCTCCACACCCTTGCTGCCATATGTTGGCTGCACCACAAACTCAGTGTTGAAGGTGAGAGTGTTTAGTCTGGAGAAGACTGAGAGTAGATCTTATCAATGGATACAAATATCTGAGGGGTCGGTGTCAAGTGAGTGAGGCCAATCTCTTTTCAGTGGTCCGCAGCAATAAGACAAAGAGCAGCGGCTACAAACCGCAACACAGAAGGTTTCACCTCAACATGAGGAGAAACTTCTTTACTGTGAGGGTGACAGAGCACTGGAAGAGACTGCCCAGAGAGGTTGTGGAGTTTCCTTCTCTGGAGACTGTCAAAATCCCTCTGAATGCATTCTCGCGTGAACTACTGTGGGTGATCCTACCTTGGACTTGATGATCTCTGGAGGTGCCTTCCAACCTCTAAAGTTCTGTGTCATTCTGCATGATTACTCAGCTTATCAGAATTCATCTTTGCAGTAGAAATGCACCTCAGATAGGTGCTTAGGCAGGATAGGAAGATCAATATGAAGAATGTATGGCTGATTGCATGGAAATCATCCAATGCTACCGCCAGAAGAAACACAGCAAAGCTTTCTGGGAAAGCCACTGTTCGCTGGTTATGGGAAGAGTTTGAATCCAGCATCTCTGCAAAGAGGAAAAATATCCACCAAAACAGTACCTCATTGCCACACAGCTGAAGGCAAGCCTGGACTGCCCTTTCATGCTAAGCATCTGAATGTAGAATCTACAAATGAACCAAACATCTACTGTTGTCAGTGAGATGTGCTGAGATGTGTGGGTTGACACACTTAGTGATGTCTGGAGAAATGCTTATCTCACTGTGGAGTTTTGTCATGCTTGATCATCTTTGTGGTTGTGCTTGACCAACTTAATAAGCTTCTGTTATGAAATGATTGATGTAATAGACAAGAAAAGAGCAGTAAGTAATATCTACTTGGGCTTCCATGAGGTCTTTGACACTGTCCTTCATAAGATACTCATAAGATACCCTCATAAGCTGTTGAAGTGTAGGCTGTATGAGCAGACAGTGAGGTGAATTGAAAACTGAACAGCTGGGCTCAAGATGGTGGTGATCAGCTGCAGAAAGTCCAGCTGAAGGCTGTTAACTAGTAGTGTGCCCCAGTCATTAATACCACGTCTAATACTGTTTAGACATCATTATTAATGACATGAATGATGGAACAGAGTAGATCCTCAACAAGTTNCCTTGTGATCCCTTCCAACCCTAACTGATTCTATGATTCTTTAAGTTTGCTGATGACACAAAACTTGGAGGAGTAGCTCATATACCAGAAGATCACACTGCCATCCGAAGGGACCTCAACAGACCACAGAAGAAAGAAAACTTACAAAGTTCGACAACGGGAAGTGAAATGTCCTGCACGTGAGGAGGAACAGTCCCAGGCATCAGCGTATATTGGGACCCACCCATCTAGAAAGTAATTTGGCAGCAAAGGACCAAGATCTCCACTAGACACTGAGTTGAACATAAGTCAGCAGTGTGCCCTTGTGACAAAGAAAGCTAATGGTAATCCTGGCCTGCCTTTGGAGGGCATTGGCAGCAGATTCGAGACAGGTGGTTCTTGCGCTTTGCTTAGCACTGGTGAGCCCACACCTGGAGTGCTGTGTCCAGTTCTGAGCTCCTCAGACCAAGAGACAACATTGACATGCAAAGTCCAATGAACAGACAGAAGATAATGAAAGTACTGGACCGTGAGCATTTCCCCCATGAGGAAAGGCTAAGCAACTTGTTAATCTGAAGAAGAGCAGGCTCAGGGGAGTTAGCATATATGATGGGCCCAAGTTGCTTGCAGTGGTGACCAGGGACAGGATACAAGACAATGGACACAGTTTTTACTGTGAGGATGATCAAATGCTGCCACAGATTGCCCAGGGAGGTTCTGGAATCTCCATCCTAGGAGATTCATGACCTGTCTGGTCATGGTCCAGGGCAGCTAGCTCTAGGTAGCCTTATGTGAGCAGAAGAGTCAGATCACGTTTCTTCCAGAGGTCCCTTCCAATCTCAACCAATCATTGAATCTGTGAAAGCAGAAATGTTAATTGACAGTTTAGTTTCTAAGCTTTGCTCTCTGTTTTGACATACCTCAATTGTCTATAATAGGAGCTCAGACACCTACATGTAGATGCCTAAATATAGGTATATTCTTGAACTGTATGAAAGCCAGATTGTCTTCTTTTAGCATAAAGAATAGCAGAAGTATCTAATTTATTTATTGGGGGATGCTAGTAGAGCAGGTTACCTTTCCTTTAGCTTTAATTTAATTTTCTCCAGTTGCTTGAAATTGTTCCAGTTGTTTTTGACAAATGGAGTAGTAGTTTATATACATTTATAACCTTCATATAATCTCATGGAATTATTCCTGAGAAGGACTTCCTAAATGTTTGATATTTATCTGTCTCTAAAACACAAAGCTCTTTCTCCAAGATCTGTGGTTACAGTAATCACTTCTAGCCCGTTTCTGTGTCCCACTGCTCAGGTCTATATAAGACAATACCATGCCATTTCTTATTCTGTGCCTTACTTCAAATATCACCTTTATTTTACTTTTTAAAATAATTATTATTTATTTTTAATTGTCGATCTTCCTGCTAAAAAAATATTTCAAAGTCATACCTTTCATTTAAAAAATAAGTTTCTAGTCTAGATGATGGCAGAAATAAGTTGAAAATAAACTGCTTAAAGATTTAATGCTGAGGAATGAACAAGAGTACAAAATAAATCCTAAAAGTCCAATATTGTTAAAGCATGTTCATGACACAGGTTTTGCTGGCATCTGATTGATGCCTCTGAGTGCTTGGAATTGACTGTGCTAGCTGTGAGCTTCACATGGATTTATTCATAGAAAGACATGAAAGAAATAATATCTAAGCACAAATATTGAGTGGTAGCAGGCAAGACAAAGTGTCGTTTCTGACCCTGTTACCAGGACCCTTCATAGTGACGCAGTCAGTTTAAGCAGATCTTCAGGCAAGAGTTGCCTGCAGAAAGAGGGAAATAAATGTTTGTGGTCCTCACAATTTATAAGTGTTACACGATCATTCACCACCATCATAAATATATGAGACATTTTGTGCATTACTGCATGTACTCCAGGGATGCTGGAAAGTAGATTATAACTCTTTTATGGCTATTTTGTTGTTGTTGTTGTTGTTGGGTTTTTTTTCCTTCATACATAACCAGAGTCCTCATACCTTTGAAATGAGTTATATGTTTTTTTTTAAATACAGCTTGCCTGGATATTTACTACGTATTACTGTATAAGATTTCTGATTAAGAATGCTCATCGTGTTTTATTCTGTTGCAGTGGCTTGCAGATTTCATAGCTTCTTCATCAGCTCTTAGTGTGCACATACCCTTTTTCTTTAATGGAGAGAGTGGATATTACCTGGTTTGAAATGCAGGGTAAAATATGACATTACTGGAAATATTTTCACGAAGAAATAAAAGTCGTAGTATTTTTAGGACTGCACATTTGCCTCCTTTCAAACAATACAGTAGCATCTGCAGTCATTGGCTCAGTTCCCCAAAACTCTGACCCAAAACTTAATGTTCATTTCTGTGAGGTTCGAGTGCACTCATGTGCCATAGACCACAGCTGAAAACCTGTCAGTAGCCATTCAGCTGCAGAACAGAAGTGCAAAATATGGTAGAATAATAGCTGTAAGGAAATGTAATGGTATGAGTGTAATCTGTGTATAAGGAGATTAATTCTTGATTTGTTTGTTTTCCAGCTCTATTAGCTCTTTCAAAGCAAGGACCTGTTTCTTGAGATGACCTTGCTTCACTGAGGTCTGTGGTGTCCAAGGAGCTGCAGTATTACAACTGTAAGTATGGCTTTCTGTTTTCATTTTAGCCTTTTAAGAAAGCAGTTCATTACTCACTTAAGATCTGGCAGGCTTGGCAGGCTTCATGATTGTTCAAACTGAAAGGGTGGTCATGTTAGCAGTATTTCAAGTAAAACTGGCCAGGTCTGAGAGAAAGTCAGATTTACAAGCAATCTTGTCAAAAACATACAGTTAGCAAGCTGGAGAAGAAAAAAAAGAAAGCCTTCTGAGCTACATAATCTTAATTGCTGTTTGTATCTGTAACAGATTAGAAAATAATACTTGAATTAATAGGCATTATTTTTACTGAGATTGTCAGTGTTATAATTAGCTCCAAAAGACAGAAAAAGGCATTCTAGAACCCTCCTTTCTTATAGTCAAATCTGCTTTCATTAATTTCCCCTTGATGTTGGATTATAGAGCAAAGTTAAAAAATGAAAGAGAACCTCAAGGCAGATTTTTAAATCCAAAGATAGGCAACAAATTTAAGTGCCCTGATTTCTGAAATGCTGAGCTTCTGGAAACTTAAAAGGGAGCTGCAGGACTCTCAGCACCTGAAAAGAGGGTCAGTTATTTAGGCAGTTCACTAGAGGTTGATGGTCTAGAGAGAGGAGATCTGTAACCAGAATGGGAGAGGATTCTAAACAGAAAAACAGAGACACACCCTCAATGCTATAAAGTAAGTGTAGTATCCACAGGAGAAAGCAAAGTATCTTTGTTTTAAAAAGTGCAAGCGTTGTTTTTTGTTGGTTTAGTTGGGGTAGTTTTGTTGTTGTTGTTGTTGAATGGGCTTTGGCTTTGTTTGTTGCTTTTTTTTTGGTGGGGGTTTGTTTTGTTGTCATTTAAAAACAAAACCAAACAAACAAAACCAACAACAAACAAAACCCACCACAGGCAAAAATCCCCAAACAACACACACAGACACAGAAGCAGCCCCCCACAAAAAAACAAGATGAAGGTCAAAACACTGAAACAAAAGGGAGAGTTTTAAGGAATAGCATGATTTGAAAAGTCAAACTTCACTGTATGATAGTACTGTCTTCTACTGGCTGATCTTCCTCTGAAGGGTGGTAAAAACGTTTTTTGTTTCTTTTTTTTTGTTGTTGTTCTGTTAGAAATGCTGCATTTAGATTTGGTGCTAACAACAGCATAGATGTGGGATCAGGGTGTTCTGTTAAAACTAATTTTCCCTCTCTCTTAGCTGTCTCCTCAGGCTGAGTATAGCAGTACCATGATGTGTTTTGTTTGGGAAATTAAAAATGTTGAAAGGAAGGAAATAAAAAAGACTTTCCAGCAGTTCTGTCAAGTTACATTGCTCTGACCTTCCATTTCCTTTTGAGCTTCAGCATGTATTTTTTATCAGATTTTGCCTCTTAATTTTGAGTCTTTTACATCTCCCCTGCACAAAGCTATCCCAAAGTACAAGCTGTGCCAGCACTCACATTAAAAACACTAATTTTCAAGGATTCTTTACTGAGCTGTGAAAATTTTTTCTAAGCAGACATATGCCTCAGGGCTGAGATGCAGAAGGAGACTTGTACAGTCTCTAAGGCCATTTTTTTGACATTATTTCCTTCCTCCTAAAGTGACAGTTCCAACTTGAAAATTTGAGAAGCTTCAGTTTTGTTTTCTGCCCTGCTAAAACTCTGCAGACTTGCCCAGAGATTCAGAGGGATTTTACATCAGTGGGCATCAGCCAGCTCAGAGAATATGAAGTAGTTCTTTCTCATTGCAGGGCATACTCATCATTATAGTCACCTAGCTAGTGGACCTATCTCTTCAGCCTCACACATAGATGTTCACAGTGGCCTGCTTTAAAGACCTTAATTTGCACAAGTGGACCTGCCGACAAATAAATTTTTCCTTCAGAAATTCATTTATGAAGTTACTGAGCTCTTCTCTACACATACTTTACTTGCAGCCTGGGATAAGATTTGGTTTTATGTATGCAAAGGTAACTGTGAGGAAGTTGCAAATGCTCCAGATAAATGTAAAAAGCCAGACAGTGATAGGAAAATTAATACAAAGTAAGGGATAGAGAATATTTTTACTTAGTATCTCTTTGTTTTGTTAGTTTTCAATCTAAGGCTGTGTTTTCACTGTTCTTGGGCTGAGTATTCTTGAATGTACTACGGTAACGAGCAAAAGGTTCTGGACAATCCCAAGGGGATTTTACAGGAGCTGCAGAGCAGAAAGCTGTAGGAGCCATTCCCTTATATAAATTAGATTTGCTCCAGGGTTAATCATGGTGGGAACTGTGTGAAAAGGCTGCATGGGGGAAAGCAATATAGAATTAGTACTATGACATTCCTGCTGAACATTTACAGTGAATAGTGTATAAAGCCAACTGAGAATCAGAATTACAAGATACTTTTTTTTGTGCTTTTGGTAATTTTGCTTCATCAAATTCTTAGCAGTTTGAGAACTGATCACATAAAGAGTTTAATAATTGTGAATTATCAAAATTCTCTGTATTGGACCTTACAGTGATAAAATTGCAAGGAGAGACTGTGTTGTGATGTGTAACTCATGCTTGTATTACTATTCACTCATCTTAACTGACATAATTTATAAATGAAAGAAAAAAAAGAAAGTCTCAAGTGGTGTTTCCTTTAGAAGCCAAGCGAGTCAGCATGGAAGTTAGGGCAGTGGTTGTGACTGTTCTTTTATTTTGACAGGAAGGGAACTGGGTAAAATACCTGGGTTATTACTCCAGGGAAGGAAGAACACTAAAGAATGGGAGAATCTCTAAGTTTGTTTTATGTAGTGTCCAAAAACAATGACAGAAGGTGTTAAGGTGTTGAGATCTAAAGAAGCTAGTCACATATGCTTGTTTAGCAGACCTGCTTTAGGACAAACAGTGGCCTCTGAGTGTTCCAAAGGTGCTAGATAAGGCAGCATTATTGCAGTTAGTGCTGGTCAACCCACCATCCCTGTTGCCTGTAGG
Organism: Ramphastos sulfuratus; assembly: GCA_013399055.1. Classification (NCBI taxonomy): domain Eukaryota; kingdom Metazoa; phylum Chordata; class Aves; order Piciformes; family Ramphastidae; genus Ramphastos; species Ramphastos sulfuratus. Next base: position 17,692 of record WBNM01029097.1, on the reverse strand, counting down.
TAGAATCATGTGCAACTCAGTCTTACGTTCTGGCACATCACCTGTGCCAAGCACAGTACTGATATGGTGTAGGAGCATTCATAGAAAGCACAGAAAATTGTGTTGTAAAGCATAGCTGCAAATATGTGTTCTAACCTTTTTCTCAAAGCAGAGCTAGCTTCAAAGTCAGACCAGATTGCTAATGGCCTTTCGTCAGTAGTTTTGGAAATCTCAGAATATGGTAATTCCACAGCCTTTCTGCACAATCTATTGCAGTTCTAAACCACTCTTACTGTGAACTGCTCTTATTTTTCATTATGCCCATTTAGAATTCTTGTGCTTCTTCTCCAAAGCAGGGTATACCTCAGAAACAGTTTATTCCAAGTCCAAATCAATATCTCTGATCTTCTTGTATATAGCAGGAATATACTTTTCTGACATGTGATTTGCAGTAAGGCCACAGATTTTTGTACCCTTCTCAATGCAGTGTGAACACAATTTTTCCATACAATATCAATTCTAACAGTCATTTCATAGGCTGGCCGTGTTATCTTTAAAATTAAAGCTTCAGTGTTAACCTAGTGAATTTGATTCTTTTGTTTGTTTGCGTTTGTTTTTAAGACCATTTGTCCTTGAAAAGAAAATATGGAAACATGTAAAACTACAATCATAGCAAAGCAGCCTTTTTTTCCCTTTTATTCAAACTACACTGCTTTGATGGCAATTCTGTGTAGATGAAGTTGTTTGAATGGCATACAAGAAGTACTGGTATTGGTGTTCTTACACACTTACAGACAGTCAACTACTAAAGCATGGCTATAAACAATTTATTTTCAAGATTGCTTCAACAAATATTAGTTTCTAACTCTGCAGCCGAAAATTGTAGCTACATGGATGTTTATGTCAACTATAGTACATCAATTTTTACTGACCTTGTACTCTTTGGGAAAAATTATCTTTCAGTGGAACTTTAAAATTAATACAGATATCCATAAAACATTTGCAGTATTTAAAAAAAAAAAAAAAGGCTTCTTGGGATAATTTTAATATGTTGTTAGTGATTTTTCTGAAAAAGGCACATTTATGTTAATCATGGCCATGTGAACTAAAGTATACAGAAAATAGATGCCTATTACTGGTGAAGGATCTGGAGAATAAATGGTATGAAGAGCAACTGAAGGAGCTGGGTCTGTTCAGTTTGAGGAAGAGGAGGCCAAGGGGAGACCTCGTCGCTCTCTACAAGTGTTCGAAAGGACATTGTAGCAAGCTTGGTGCTGGTCTCTTTTCACGGGTAATTGGTGATAGAACAAGATGGAATGGCCTCAAGAAAGAGTAGTCAGGCATTGGAATAGACTGCCTGGGGAGCTGGTTGAATTACTGTCCCTGGGTGTGCTTAAAGGTTGTTTATATGTGGTGCTTGGGGATATAGTTTAGGGGTGAACTTTGTGGAGTAGGGTTAATGGTTGGACTTGATGTTCCCAAGGATCTTTTCCAACCTAAATGATTCTGTGGTTCTGTGATTGCATACAAATTCAGGAAAACAAACGTGGTATGTGCCACTACCTTATGGTAGCACAAGCAGTATGAATCTTGCTGTAATAGTATACTGTACAGGAAAAAAATATCAGAAAAATAGGCAATGTTTTTGCTGTCAATAAATATGTATAAAGTCAAACAAACTTCATTAATAACAAGAATTTAAATGGGAAAATGTAGTTGCAATTCTCTAATGAATCAATAGGGCAACATCCCACAACAGAGTGATAGAAAATTGTTTATATTTTAGATTTTGATCCCTCTCAGCAAACCAATGAATGGTACAGATAATCATCATTAGTTTCTTTTCACAATCACTGATCTAATTTCTCTCATTAAAATATTCCAGTTAGCCTCAAACCAGCACAATGTTAAACAGCACTGGACCCAGTACAGATCCCTGGAGGGATCTCCTGTGACTGGAGGGAACTTCTCTTGCCACTTGTCTCCACCTGGACATTGAGCCATTAATCACAGCCCTTTGAGTCCTTCCATCCAGACCCGGTGGTCTATCCATCAAGTCCACGTCTCTCCACCATGTTCATTATAACTAACTAATACGAGGCTCTGTCTATTTTTAGAAGTATTAAAAGTCACCTCATAAGCAGTGAAAGAATGTGTTTGTTTCACAAAATATGTATGGGGTGTATGTGTGTGTGTGTGTGTGTATGTGTTACCCCAGAACTGCATGACTATCAAAGCTATACGTAGGAAGGGAAATTCTTTCAGGAGTGCTAAGTCTGAAGAGGCTACTTTATTGAGGATATCTGTGTGCCATGTATTTCCAGAAACTTGGAGAGGGTGTGAGGGCTACTGTATTAACACACATATCTTTGCCTTATTCTTACACTCTTCCCTAAGCATCTGCTTTTGCCCCAGTCAGATGGATCTTTGCTGTGATCAGATAAGCCATTCCTGTGTTCACTGGCAGAAAAGCAGTTAATAATTAACTCCACTCTTAATATTAATGAATATTGTAAATCTGATTCCAGTGTATTGTGATAAAAAAACAATGGATGTACACCTTTTTTGCTGCATATAACCAAGCCTTTGTACTTACTGGAAAGCAATTTCAGGTGTTTAGCAACAGCTTAAAGTTTATTTGCAGCACAAGGACAAACAAACAGAATGTCTTTCAATTCAGAAATGTTCCTCTGCTAGTTTTCTGTTTGTTTATTTTTATTACTTCCACCTACATACAATACAAAGCACAAGTGCTTGATTGATAAAGATCTCAGACTGAAAACATAAAAGTTTATGTTCAAATTAATCTGAATCTGTGTTCTAGACCCCAGCTGGAAATGGATTTCGAACTAACAAGCTTAACAGCTGAATGTATGTGCACTGCTTTGAAATGACCAACTTCAGATGGTCTCAACAACCTCTAAACTCTTAAAGATAGTAGGTTAGATAAACAGAGAGATTCCAAATTGTGCAAAGCTTTAGCCTGCAAGTTGTCATACAGCAATTTTAAAATCAATTCCGTGTTGAACAGTGAGTCAATTGAATTCTCTCAGAACTCAGGTTTCATACTGAGACCTCCTTGTGCATGCTAAGTCACACCATCTGTGTTTTGTATGCTTAGGAGGAAACTGCATTTAGGGGAAATATTCAGAAAGTCACGCAGCGATCCAATTCTATATGCTAAGGTACTGAGACAACATATGGTAGCATACGCAGTAATGGGATCTTGTGAGCTGTATCTCAGTAAACTAAATCTGATCTTGAAGTTCCAAGGTCATACTCATCTCTGTTACTTATATAGCATGCCACTTAAAAGTAGCATTTTCTGTTTGAAGTGTCTGGCTCAGTATTGTTGGTTTCTCTCTATATTTTTGGCTTCAGGAGGAAAAAAAGAGAACAATTTTTTTTTTTTAATTGCCAACAAACAAACAAAGAGCAGTGCAAAAATCAATACCTACCAATGTTTGCTAAACAGTCCAAAGTCCATGCAATGAGTGGCTTCCAGGATTCTTATTTCTACTTAGTAGTGTTTTATTCTCTAAAACCATTTGATGAATTTCCATGTTTCTAAGATGCTAGCTGAAGGAAACATTTGAGAAGCTAGATATATACAATTCCTTTCAAAAGAATTGTGTATCACTCTATCCAAAACAGTATTTCCTATTTGAAGAATCCAACTCTTACTTTCCTTGGTTTCTTTGTGTAATTTTTGCGCTCCAACCACAAGAGATAACTTATTATCCATAATAAGATCTTTAATTTTTTGTTAAAATTAAATGCAAAACTCAAAAAACTCTTCATAGATCCTTTTGGATCTGCTGCCTCTTGCAGAATGATAGAGTTATAGAATTGTTTCAGTTTGAAAAGGCCCCCTAAAATCATTGAGTCCAACCATCAACCCAACACCACCACAGCCATTAAAATGTGTCCCCAAGGCCATGTCCATGCTTGTCTTGAACAGCTTCAGGGATGGTGACTCCTCCAGCTCCCTGGATAGCCTGTGCCAACACCTGACCACTCTTTCAGTAGAGAATTTTTTCCTAATATCCAACCTAAACTTCCTCTGGCTTGTTAGAAGCTATATTTTAAGGATTAGATGTTCTAGCTTACAATTTCGATCCAAATTTCAAAGCAGATGAAGCAGACTTAGAAAAATATTGGTGAGTGCTAGCCTGCTGTCCAAAGAAAAAAATAGACAAATTAAATATAATATTTAAAACTGTATTATGAATGTGTTACTTGACTGAGACAATTTCTATAATCATAGCTGAATTTTGACACTTTTCTTTGTCACTGTTTGGGATGCTCAGCTCTGACTAAATGAAGGTGGAATATGCTGTTCTACTGACAAACATCTCAGCCTTGGTTAAATAAGTGTAATAGGGACACATCATACTGGTAAAATCTTAAAAAGCGTTTCCAGTTCCCTTTTATTCCTTAGACTACGTCTGTGATAATAAGTTCCCTACCAAACTGTGAAACCACCTTCATTTACCTTTTGAAGCAAAAGCACTACTTGAAACTTTTTGTTGTTCAGGAAAATGGATACTACTTTTCAATCAAACTTCTTCGTGCTTGAATCTTAATGTGTTGTTCGTTGGCTTTTTTTCCAGTCTTCTTAAGCGCTAGTGGATGACACTAGAAAAACTGAAGTTTCTGGCCTTCCAAAGTACTTTAAGAACATTTAGTGTGATGCTGGGCTCTGATTTTTTTTTTTATTTTTTTTTTTAAGTTGCTAATAGTAAGTTGAGAACTTAATATACCACATTTGAAAATGAGTTCATCAGTTCTTCTGTGCTGTTTTGGAAAACATATACATGGATTTAGATGACAAATCAATGACACTGTCTTTGTCAACGTTCTCCATAGTTTTAAGACTAAACAGTTCAAGAGACAATCAAAAGCAGCAAACACCCATCGACATTTTGAAGTCTGTGTTATGTCCAGGTGTAATTGGTTAATAACAGTGAGTTGTTTAGGCTGCTTTATTCAGTTTTGCTCATTCCTAGCTGAAAATCTGGGCACTGATCTAGGGAAGAGAGCGACAGACCCCAAGAAAGTTCAAGAGAAAAGTGCATGACAAGGAGGAGCTATGAATAAACAAGTATCTTGAAGTAGCTAGTGTAAGAAAGCATACACCACAAATTAGCATTTGAGCAATACCACAATCTAGGTCAGCAAATAAACAGTACAGTTAAGCATAGTTGTATATATTTTTCACTGGACTTTAGAGCGTGAGGGTTGAACTTTGTAGACAGAATGGTCAAAGGTAGAAGAAAAATCTGAAGACTGTTGGTGTGAGAGCCTACGTGGAGCACTGTGTCCAGCTCTGGAGTCTTCAGCACAAGAAAGATATGTACCTGTTAGAGCTGATCCTGAGGAGGGCATTGGAAAGATGGAGCTCCTCTTATGTGATGAAAGACTGAAAGAATTAAGGTTGTTCAGCCTGAAAAAGAGAAGACTCTGGGGACACCTCATTGCAGATTTCCAGCACTTATAAGAGGCTCGTTAGAAAGACACAATCTTTTTAGCAGGGCCTATTGTGATAGGACAAGGAGTGATGGTTTTAAACTCGAAGATAGGAGTTTTAGACTAGATGAAGAGAAGAAATTGTGTACAATTAGGTTGGTGAAACACTGGCAAAGTTTGCCCAGAAAGGTAGTAGATGCCTCATTGCTGAAAACATTCAAGGTCATGTTGGACTGGCTACTGAGCAGCATGATCTGGTGGAAAACATTCTTGCTTGCTGCAGGGACTTGAAGTAGATGACCCCTAAAGATCTGCTGCCACTCAAAGCATTCTCTGGTTCTGCGATAAGCTTGTTTTTGAAAGGTTCCAGCAAAGAGTGAAGCCAGTCTTAAGCACAAAAGCATTTTTATTACTGAACTTTTGTGTGGCACCTCACCACCACTCTTGTTTCCCTGAATAATGCTGCTGCCTATGGTGATTTGTGAGGATTCCAATTTACAATTTCTTGAGGAAAGGGATTACAGTTACTTCTTGTAAGTTAGCCTCTCCACACAAAGCAAAGTCTTAGTGTCCTTTCTGAAAAGAAATAGCATATCCTTGTTGATGAGGCTCAACGGGGCTCTGGGCAACCTGGTCTAATTGCAGATGTCCCCTGCAGAGGGAGTTGGACTAGATGACCTTTGGAGGTCCCTTCCAGCCCAGACTGTTGTATGATTCTGTGATTCTCTGATTCTGTGGTTTTTGTAGGTGTAGGTCCTGTTCTCTAATTGATGATCTGAAGGTCTAGCATTGCACAACCCTCAGTGAACTAACCCACTTGAAAAAGAGAGCTGTTGGTTTTACCCTGGAGTGAGTCCTTACCTTAGGAATGAATTTTTATTATTATTATTATTACTATTACTATTTTTTTCTGCTTAAATCACAGACCTTTAATCAGTCTTGCTATCGAGAGTAGGTTTATTTTGAAAAAGAAAAAACTCAAACAAACAAAAACTGCTTTGTTCTATCCCCATTACATTCTATGCAAAACTTGGCATCCTTTTCTTCACAGAGTTAAACTAATAATAAATGTTTTGAACTTCTTACTTGAGTTTCCTTTTTTGTGTTAAAATCCAAACAGTTCATCGAAGCTTATGGGTTTCATCAAATTTCAGGCCTTTCTAAGTGTGTTATGAAGGACTGCAAAATATCTTTATGCAGAGTTTAAATAATAGTCAAAACCCCTAGGATATTATGGATCCTGAGACAAACATAGAGATGATGACGTTAACTACATGCCTTTAAGTGTTTTTTTATCAATATCTTTGGTGGTTGATGTTACCTCAAGACATTGATTCCCACCACAGATAATGACTTAGGGCAATGGAATTGCAGAGACTGGTGATCATTCCATCACTGAGTGAGTATCTGCCATCCCTGTCTTTTGCTGAAATAACACTATGTAACATCAGGATTCAGATCTAGGGACAAGAATATTTTTTAATTTGTTTTGTTCTTACTCTCTACAGCTGGATAGAATAGCAGAAATGAATGACAGTAACATACTTGAAGTATCTGTCTGACAAATAAGCCTTGAAATACCACATGGAATTGGTATACCTCTTAGCTTCTCTGCTGACCTGGATGAATAGGTGTAAAAATAACCTGGTTAAGCTACTTACCGGTTATTAAACCTTTTCACGTCTGTATGCATAATAGATTATACCTCTTTTCTGCCGCTCTTAAAAATAATTCCCAGGAGATCAAAGGGATTACATAAAGAAATTCCTGTGATGGCCAGTAAAATAATTATTTTGTCATTCCCTCATCACTACATTTCAGGCTGCAATTGTGCATTTGGCATTAATCAACATGAAAACTTAGGAGTTGGAAAGTTAAAGAGAATCGAAGAAGGAACACAAAACACTCAACTGACACTCGTTATACATGGGCTCTCACTTTCCAACTTTGTTTGCGAAAGACAGACGGTAAAAGCTTGCTCAGGGATTTGTACATGTTTTATACTCACAGCCCAGCCTGCGGTAGGAAGCTGTCTGCGTAATGGAAGGAGTGAAATGTTGAGACAACAGCAAAGATCTTGTTTCACCACTCAGTGCAAAGACATTCAGTACAAAAGAGTGGGATGGTGCCAGGTGAATACCCCAGAGCTGTAAGACAGGAACTCAGATGCCATGCAGATGTTAATGTTATCACTGGCATCCTTTCCTATTTCTTTGAAATTTCCTATATTTCCTGATAAACATCAAGAGCAGAGAGTGTTGTTTAGTTAAAAATGCTGACAGATTTTTTTGGCTCTATTGTCAGGGACTTGAGAATCCCCCCAAACAATTTTTTACTCCATTAATCACTATTACTTTGCAGTTACTAAACATTGCCTGCTATAGTGTGCTCTTATGTCTTATACCTTCTGTCTTCACCTTGCAGTGGCCATAAATCACAAAACCTCTCCTTTCATTTAATGAAAATCTTATTAATGAGAATTAATGAAAATGGATTCTGTGAATACTGAAATCTGAATATTCTATTTAAATTTCTGCCTTGCTTTCAAAGTCCTCTGTTCTTTTTTCCTTTCAACCAATACCCTTACCACTAATAAAACTTACTGAGACTTTTATGATTAAAGCAGATTAGTTATAGTAGCTATAAATTCTTTGCCAGTGCGTAAGAAAGGACATACTAGATTTGGAGTTATGTTGGGTTTTTGGTGTTTTTTTTTTTTTTGTGCCTGTACTACTTTGATTTCGTATTCTGCAGTAACTATACTACTAAATATCAACTGGCATTACAAAAGAGTCTTCCAAAGAAATCAGTTATGTCCTTTGATTGTACCACTATCATACAGCTGTCAGGTACTGCTGATTCATCCTCTCTCACTCATTCTCTTTTCCTTTCACTCTCTTTCTGGAACAGTCACTTTCTGCTACAAGATGCCAAGTTTTTGGCTGAGGTGGAGTTAGTTTTCTTCATAGTAGCTGTATATCGCCATGTTTTAGATTTGTGGTGGGAACAGAATTGATAACACAGGGATGTTTTATTTAGTGCTGAGCAGTCCTTACACAAAGGCAAGGCCTTTTCTGTTCCTCACAGCGAGGGCACTCAGCTGAGACAACCGGCCTCAACTGACCAAAGGATATTCCATACTACGTATGTCATACTCTCCACATGAAGCTGGGGGAAGTAGTAATGGAAGGATGTTCAGAATGATGGTGCTTGTCTTCTCAAATAACTGTAAAGGTTGATAGAACCCTGATTTCCTGGAGATGGCTGAACACCTGTATGATGATGGAAAGTAGTGAATGGATTCCGTGTTTTGCTTTGCTTGTGTGCACAGCTGTGCTTTACTATAAAACTGTATTGGTCTCAACTATGAGCTTTGTCACTTTTATCATTCTCTTTCCCACCTGAGGATAGGGAGTGAGCAAGGGGCTGTGTGAGACTTAGTTGCAAACTGAGGTTAAACCACAACACACAGGAGGATTATTGTCATCCATGGTATTTCTTTCAAATCCGTAATTTAGGAATGCACAAGCACTAATATATATAAGGTAGTGAAGGAGAAGGATTTTGTCTAGCAGAAATTTTATGGAGACTGTATCAGATTGATTTTTCCATCTGCCAGTTTGTAAAACATTGTCCTTCTTCCATTTCAGCATTAGATTACGGTAGCCATTTGATGCAGTTCCCGAATCCTACTTCAGCCCATACACTCAGTCCTTGGCTTATGTACTTTCAGCCTAAGCATAAAAGTTTCTCCTGTAATTTATATGAAACAGAAAAATGTGTTTCATAGCATCCATTTCTGTGCAATGAGGCTCTGACAGTCAAGAATTATCAGATTAGATAGAAACTAAAGTTCTGGTTTGCTGTTCTAAAAGCTGCTATTTTGAGCCATTCTATTTAGAAAATAGCTCTGTTCATTTGTAGATCAGTGAGCCACAGCATTGTTAGTGGCAACTACTACGAAGTATGCCATTGGTGGCAAGTAAGACACCTCAGTTTACTAAAATCACAAGCTTTCTAATAAATCAGTATTGAAAAGTTATGATTTTGCCTCTCCTGGGCTTTAAATTAAAATATTTGTTGTCACAGCTTCACTAACAACTAATCCTTATAAGGGACATGCTTGCCTCTAGTCTGTTTCAGTTCCCTTTAAACCATTTAAAGAATCTGAAAGATTGCAGTCATTTGCTTCTTTCAATACCTGTTTTTGACTTTGATGTACTTTTCAGAAAACAAACAAACAAACAAACAAACTTGGATTTGGAGGAAAATTATTCTGCAATGGTTAGCCTTCATGATGTCTTGGAGGTGTTGGGTAGAAGGTTGGACTTGATGATCTTAGAGGTCTTATCCAACCTTAATGATTCTATGATTCTAATTCATTTCCACCAAAATTTAGATGCAGCTGGAATCAGTATAGAGCAGATTAAAAAGTACTTTTTGTGTCTAGTGTGCGAACATGAAAAAATCTAAATAATCTCTCTAAATCACAGAAAATTCTAAAAGGTAATGGGTTTACCTTTGAGTAGAAGGTAATATGAGAAAGTATGTCTGACGTGTGTCTGGAAACTTGCCAGGCAGAGGGGCAACCGGGGGTTCTGGTTGGCAGCCAGCTGAAAGTGAATCACCAGTGTGCACAGGTTGCAAAGAAAGCCAGTGGCACCCTGGCCTGTATCAACAATAGCATGACCAGCAGGACCAAGAAAGACATTCTGCCTCTGTACTCAGCACTAGTTAGGCCACACTTTGTGTACTGTGTCCAGTTCTGGGCCCATCAGTTTAAGAAAGATGTTGAAATGCTTGATTTTGTCCAGAGAAGGGCAACAAGGATGGTGAGGGTACTGGAGTGCAGCCCTTCAAGGAGCAGCTGAGGGAGCTGGGGTTATTTAGCCAGGACAAGAAGAGGCTCAGGGAAGACCTTATCACTGTCTACAACTACCTGAAAAGAGGATGTAGCCAGGTGGAGGTTGATCTCTTCTCTCAGGAAATCAGTGACAGAACAAGGGCACACAGTCTCAAGCTGCACCAGGGAAGGTTTAGGCTGGATGTTAGGAAGAAGTTCTTTGTGAAAGAGGAATTTGCGTTGGAATGGGATGCCCAGGGAGGTGGTGGAGTCACCATCCCTGTGAGTGTTTAAAAATGGACTGCATGTGGCACTTGGTGGCATGGTTTAGTTGATTAGATGGTGTTAGGTAATAGGGTGGACTTGGTGATCTCAAAGGTCTTTTCCAACCTGGTCATTTCTTGGATTCTGTGAAACATAGATCACATTCGTGGGAGATAGATCAGAAAAACTTCAGCTACAAACCACAATCAACAGAATTGTATCAATCTTGGAATGGTGCATGTCCAAAATTGTTATAATCCACTGATGCCATTTCCATTGCTCCCTTGTGCACATGCTGGGAGGTTTTTATCTGTTCCAGGTGGCCTTCTTACTCAATTCTATGTGTAGTGTACTTGGTGCAACTACTGTATTCCATAAGCATGATTTGCCTTGCTGTGAAGTAGCAGCTTTTTGTTTTTAATTTAACACTACTCATAAAAAAGGTTAAGCGCAAGTAAAACATACTTCAATTTAACAATTTCCAATACTAATTTCCTACACAAGCTTAGAAAATCACTAGGCTGTAGTGCTATATATTACTAAATATACTAGCAGTGTGGTCTGGCTTTTGTGCAGTAGCGAAACCTATTGTAAGTGAGAGGTCAAACCTTATCCTTATGTTTGATTACTGGGACATACACATTCAGTGACTGTTTTCCTTGGGGAGTGATAAAAATAATGGTACTGCCAAGCAGCTTACAGGAGCAAAGCCAGCAAGTTAAAAATATTAATGCAGAGATTTATTGGATCAGACTTGTTTCCTGTTGCTTAGATTTCTAAATATATAGGGAAACTGCAGGGAAAAGACTGTGGAAGTCCAGGCTTATTTCTTTTGAATTTTAGAAAAATATTTGCTGCTTCAGTTAGACTGTAATTGTTACCTAGAGTTCTTACGTGTAAGGACTGATCAGTTGCTGTCTTGACCCTTGCTTTGTAGCTCTGCTATGAGGACAGGCTGCAAGAGTTGGGGCTCTTCAGCCTGGAGAAGAGAAGGCTTCAAGGAGACCTT
>WBNM01029094.1:27612-96621 GCA_013399055.1 Ramphastos sulfuratus | reverse complement strand
GCTTGGGATTGCACCAACCCAGGCTTGTGCTGAAAAACATCAGCCAGCACTTTCAGAAGTGATGTGAAAGAACAAAACAGGCATTTCACAAAATGCTTCCCCAATGAATCTGTAAATGTTTATGTAATATCTTAATCTTCTCAGGTACAACTGAGGATGTTATTTTTCTTTATCCACATACCTTGTCTTTCCCTCTAATCTCTTGCATTGTTGTCTGTCCTCAATAACATCTTGTGGCACTGGTGACACAGGTGAATTATGTGTTATGTAAAGTTCTTTTATCATTTTCATGGTATTTGTCTTCTGTTTCAATTGAATATCTGCCTTGCTCTTGGGCAGAAAACTCTTGAAAGCATCTGAATGAATTCCTAATAATCTGTGGTAATTCTTCTGTTTTTAATACTTCATTATGCTGAGCAGTACAAAGCTTGAATTACAGAGTACTGACATGAAATTAATGTATGCAATCTTCCAAATTATCTACTTCTTATATTCCAATAGGCATCTGGAAAAAAAAGTTAACATTATTCACATCTGTCAAAAAACACTTTTTTTTTTTTTACTTAGTAATAGGCAATGCTTCCTTTTATTTCTTCATTTGCCAGCTGAAAGCATTAAGCACCTTGAAACTGCAGTTCTTTGAAGCCTATGAAAACTACAGCTGAGTAAAGGGAAAGTACAAATGTATCAAGTTCCTGCTTCTTAAACCCTGTTTATTACAGTTACTTAATTACACTATAAATTAAGGAGTTTGAGGGCTCATTCTTGAAACCTGTTAAACCATTGTATGTAGAGACTACAAACATGCATAAAGACAACTAACAAAGGGACAGGTTGCTGGATTTGTACCTGTGGTGAAGCAGAAAAAAGAGATTAGGAAAAGCTAAATCATCATTTATGTAATTACTGATAATTGAGAGTCAATCCAACATAAAAGAAAAATGTTAATTCCATTATTTAGCACAGAATAGTTTAAAGAAAATATTTTAAAAGATAATAGACAATGATTTCTCAGGGATTTTAAATAATACCTTTTTTTTTTCCTTTAGTGTTTGTAAAGGAATTCTGTGAGATGCTATACAATGAAAAAGTTGGTGTGAATGATGCTTACTACACTTAGGGGGGGTCTAAATTTTATATTCTTCACAGCAGACACTATTGGTGTGTTTTAGAGGATGTCCCTCACAGTGATTTAGGGGATAGGTGAAGCCAATGGCTCCTGACAACTTCTAAAGGCAATAATTTTGCTCTGATTTAGAATCATAGAATCAGCCAAGGTTGGAAGGGACCACAAGGATCATCTAGTTCCAACCCCCTTGCCATGGGCAGGGACACCTCACACTAGATCAGGCTGCCCAGAGCCTCGTCCAGCCTGGCCTTACGCAGCTCCTGGGATGAGGCTTTCACCACCACCCTGGGCAACTCCTTCCAGGCTCTCATCACCCTCACTTCTTCCTAACACCTAGTCTGAATCTACCCACTTCTAGCTTGGTTTCATTCCTCCTAGTCCCATCACTACCTAACACCCTAAAAAGTCCCTCCCCAGCTTTCTTGTAGCCCCCTTATGCACATATATGCACATATAACCTATGTGCATTGCTTTTTAGGTCATGAATCTATCTTTTTTCAAAATCAGTCATGTTGAGAGGGGGTTAAATTAGCCAAAAAATTGGCCTTTGTTGCACTGCTGGCTGGTATTGCCTGAGGTTTCAAAGAAAGCTTCAAAGAAAAAAGAGGGCAAACACAATAAAAACAATATAAACACAACAGGTAGCAGGAAGATACCTCAGCAAAACCTGAATGAACATATTGAGTGGTATTAGCATGCATAGATTTAAGTGGATTTTTTGGTTTAGGGGTTTTGTTTAACAGTCACAGGACACGTGGAATTTAATGAGAAGCAAAAGAGATGTTTACTCTAAAAGGTACTAAGCCATAGGAATACTATCACCCTGTTAAATTGGTAATTGTTCTCCAAGACACAAAACATTCCAAGCAGAATCCTAATGATTTCAAGCAGGGTTTGTTGTTGACAGCCTATCAGAATCAACCAGGTTGGAAGAGACCTCCAAGCTTATCCAGCCCAACCTATCACCCAGCCCTAGCCAATCCACTAGACCATGGCACTAAGTGCCCCATTCGGTCTCTTCTTGAATACCTCCAGGGACGGTGACTTCACCACCTCCCTGGGCAGCCCATTCCAATGCCAATCACTCTCTCTGTCAAGAACTTCCCCCTAACATCCAGCCTAGACCTCCCCTGGCACAACTTGAGGCTGTGTCCCTTCCTTCTGTTGCTGGTTGCCTATGTCCAGATCCAGAAGACAAGTTGATCAATGGTCAGTGGCCACATTATGTAGATTCTCTATTGTGTTTCATCCTGTAATAACTTCCTTTGTCCTGTATGCTTTGTTGAGCTTTTTGTTTAATCTTTATAAATAAATTAACAAAATAAAATATTTTTCTTCAGAAAGTGCAATAGTAATTCAAAATATTTTGAATACAACAGCTTCTAAACATGCCACTCATTTTTATTTTTATGTACTTTTTTCTTTTTAATTTGGAAAGGGGAAGGAGCAAAGAATTTTTGCTGAGAGACAAAGTAGTTTGAAATTGGTTAGCCATCTCTTTTTGCCTTTTATATGGGACAGGAGGATTCTGTGGGATTATACTTCAGTCACAATGCTGATGTGATGGCAGTAATGAATGGGAGGAAAGGGTGAAGTTGTTAAAAAAGGGTATGTAAAACTTGGATGAAACAAAAAGCAAAACTCTGTGTGCCCTGATGAGAGACTAGAACTCCATCCCTGCCATGGAAGAGGACTTCTGTCTTAGAGAAAGAGCATCTTAGAGTGCAGACCTGTTTATGTGAGTTCCTGAAGCATGTCCTCCACATTTCTAGCTCCGGGACAGATATTGGAGAATAAAAGGTGAAATTTAGTTAATTGGTACAAAGATCCATGTATAGAGAACATATGCTTGGCAGACAGAGGACATGAAAAATTGTATTACATTAAATGATTTAATAACAGTGAAAATATTATGTTAAAGAAGCCCAACAGATCAATGGCCTTACAGTTAAGTGGCCTTTTCCAAGAGCAAGCCATGCATCATTTGAATGCTTTTCTCTAATCACATCTGCAGAGACCATAAACTCTGGAGAGAAGGACAGGAACTTGATGTGATGAGGTTCACAACTCAGTCCTGCCCGGGACAAGTTTTCTGGAGTGCAGACCTTTGCTTTTTAAGAGGTTGGGTGCTCTTCCAAAAGAAACAAGTGACTTCAGGAATTTCCTCATCGGTTTGTGACATCAGTTGAATGATTCTTACTGACTTTGCAGTATATTCTGTCAGCTCATAGCTGATACATTATACAGAAAGCAGAAGATAAGGCACATATAGGAAAAGAAAGTGGCCCAAAATGTGCCCTTTCTTCAGTCATTGCTTTAAGAAGACTACTTTAAACTGTATATTTTGATATCCTAAGAAGTTGTGTGATGAGTAGAGGTGGGATATGTCAGCATGTAAACCCATTCTAAAAATGTAACATATAGTGCACCCTCTCTTAAGACTTTATTGTATACCCTTATAGATTTGGCTATCAGCATGCACACACAAAACAGAGACTGGATTGCTGGATTTCTTCATTTTTATATGGCTAATAAACTAAGAGTTAAAAATGTAATTATTCATATTCAGCATGTTAGAATTTCTTTTTCACAGATAGGCTGCTGTTGCCAGTCTGTACTGCTTAAATAAATAAAAAAAAAGCCTTGGACTAATAAAAACACATTTTTAGATCTGCCTCTTGTTTAGGTTTTAGATAAACATGAGTAAGAAAATCTGTGGAGAGAGCAAACATTCATATACAAACATGGCCTAGAATAATGTTTCCATCTTTGCATGAGATTTACAACACTCATAGCAGTGTATGCTGGGACCAAGAATGTAAACCAAACACTTTGCTTTTGATTAGGCATTTTATTTTCCTTTAACTCATAGTCACTGTGTTAATATGATAGGAGGTCTTATGTTAGTAGTAAGTGAGCAGGTATGACAATATCTTATTTGGCTGCCATACTGAGGTGCACTTTGTGTTCCTCAACCCATTTATACCACTCTAAGTACCTCTCTGGAGCACACTGGTGAATCTTTGTTTCTGCAAGAAGAGATCTCAGATATGTACTGATCTTTTGACACGTCAATCCCATTGCCAAGGTAAGAGCCAGTACATCATAGAGCAGTCATTCTGGGCACCAATTTCAGGCAGCAGCGGTGGACCGGGGAAGGGTAGTGCCACTCAACAGCAAAGTTTGGAGAAAAGTCAGGTATCAGTGTAAATTGAGCTGTAATTTGTCTTTTAGTCCCATTGTATCCTCAGCAATTTTTCATTGCTATCAGTCCAAATTTGTGAACCCAGCCACATTTGCTTCCATTGGTGACTTCTCACATAACAGATAGTAGGACTACTTAGGCGCTTGAAATTAGTCATACACACAAACTTTGTCTGACAATGGTCTTTTTTCACAGTATTTAAAATAATTTTTAATTATTTGTTCAGTTCTTAAAGGTTTTNCTTGAATGACCTGTGCTAGTGGGAGGTGTCCCTACCTATGGCAGGGAGTTGGAACTGGATGAGCTTTGAGGTCTCTTCCAACCTAAACCATTCTATGATCCTGTGATTCTGTGACAAAACTGGAAGCAAGTGTCTCTGCACTTGCTCCTGAGGATGTGATTATGACCACAAATTCCAGCAGATACTTAATGCCAGTGTCAGAGCAGGATATAACTTCTTATTAAAGAGAACAAACACACTCGTTAGAAATAGAGCATATCTAAACAAAAGAGATACAGTTTTCAGGTGGAAATGGATATGAAGGGCTCAGGAGCAGTTAGGTATTTATTGTCTAAAGTGTTATTTGGATCCCAGAATTATTTCTACATCTCTTTTCACACTAAATTGCTCCCCCATGCCACTTCAAAAAGGCCACGGCATTCATTTAATTTCATGGAGAATGAGCAGCTTGGATGAGATAGAATTTATTCCCATGTATCTTTTATTTTTTTTTTCTTTCCAGTTGTGAAATATTTTGAGATGCCTGCAAAAAGATCTTTTATGCAGGACATAAAATGTGTATTAAATGAGCTGCACAATATTTCTTCTAAAATAAAAATGTTTACCATCACCTCATAATTTCCAGAATGTTTTTTTCCCTGTTATAAAAGCCACTGTATTTGTTTGTTTGTTTATTATTTGACAGATGCTCTGCTCTGAGATCCTGATCTTTTGCAAATAATTGGATATATTTCTACAGACTTTAGGCTAGACTGGACTCTAGTGCTGTGGAGAGGCACATGGATGAGGTTGGCAAAATGGAGCAACCTATCTACAACTGCAGGGAAGAGTTTTAGTGGAGAGCCTAGGAGGAAGTAGCTGGGTGGTTTGGAGGATTCAGAATAAAACAGCAGTCAGAGATTCTTCTTGAGGGGACTTCAGTCAGATGAATGGTATGGTTGCAAATGAAAGAGCATGTGGAACAGAGTGTGAATGAGTCTCTTTCCCCATGTGAGTATCATTTGAAGGGGGAAAGAAAAACAAAAGGCAGGAGAGGTTGAACTGACTGTTAAATAGAAGCACATTTCTTGCACATAAAGTTTTATTGTGAGGTTGTGTTTATGGGCCTAGTGAGAAGAGCTGATTAAATGGCAGGTTAATAAAGGGACAGCATGTGGTTTCTGACCTAGGTGGAGAAAAGTTATAAGGTGGGAGAGAAAAGAGTCTGACTGAGGGCCAAGTATGGAAAGAGGAAATCTTACATCGACACAGCTCATAATCAGTGCTCCTTATTTAATATGGAGATGCTGTTGCAGAGATGGAATAGAGATGTAGCATGTTCCATTGCTTTGCCAGTAAGGCTAGTAAAGGCATGAGTAGGATCTGTTATCAGACTATTGTCAGTAACCTAGGTGACTGCCACATCTGTGACCCTAAGCTTTGACATTTTTTAGCCCAGCACAAAGGAAACGTGCTACAATACCACCAGAGCCAAATGTAGTCAGGATAGAAAGAACTGAAAGTTTTGTAGGTAAGCCTATATGTTAAAACTGATTCTTTTCATAAGTAAATGCTCAGAAAGTTAAAAAAAAAAAATCCAGCCAAAATTTTATGGTGATTCTTTTAGTACAAATCCATACAAACATGCAACTATAATATCATAGAATCATAGAATGGTAAGGTTGGAAGAAGACCTCAAGGATCATCTAGTTCCAACCCCCTGCCATAGGCAGGGACACCTCCCACTAGCACAGGTCACTCAAGGCCTCGTCCAACCTGGTCTTGAACCCCTCCAGGGAGGGAGCAGCCACAACCTCCCTGGGCAACCTGTGCCAGTGCCTCACCACCCTCACTGCAAACAAGTTCCTCCTAACATCCAGTCTAAATCGTCCCTCTGCCAGTTTAAACCCATTGCCCCTTGTCCTGTCATTGCAAGATCTTCTAAATAGTCCCTCCCCAGCCTGCCTGTAGGCCCCCTTCAGATACTGGACGGCTACTCTAAGGTCTCCTGGAAGCCTTCTCTTCTCCAGGCTGAAGAGCCCCAGCTCTCTCAGCCTGTCCTCACTGGCTAGTGAGCTGTAGATGATGTGAGCTGGATGTGATAGCCACTGTAGAACTTAGGCAAACCAGGACCACATCTCTAAGCATCTAGGAGCTCACATTTAGTATGTAAGTGCCATACAACTACACTTACAGGAGTACTGAAGATTCCAACTGATTGAAATGGTTCCTTTCACTGCACCAGCTCAGCCTAGTATTTCATTCAGTTTGACCCCTCCATTCTCACTACTGAAGGCTAAAATATACATAAATTATCAAGAACAGAAGTAGATCCATTTGCTGTCTGTGCATACAACCACAGGTCAAACCTTCTAACTCTGCTGTAATCAAGTTTTGCCAAAGCACATCTGTGAAGTCTGTATTGGCATCTGCTCCCTGAATCACACCTACGTGAGTCTGTGGTACTTCTACTGTGTTGATTTAGCATTTCCTGAAATACAACTCTGTTTGACCTACAGTCTTGGAAAAGCCTACTTAAGCATAGCAAATTACAGTTTCCAGTGCTTCATCAACACTTTGGGCAAATACTACTGTTTTGGCAGAAATTAATTGTTTTTATGGAAATTTAGATATGCTGCTCTGTAGCAGAACATAATGACAGGATGCCCTCAAGTGGCAAAATATAGACTCCACCCAGTGAAAATTAAGTGGCTAGTGTACAGACATCCCTTGCTAGGAGATACCCTCTTCAGATATGGACACTCTGGAGGAACTTAAATATCTGGGCCCCCCAGTTCAAGAGGGACATAGAATTGCTTGAGAGAGTCCAGCACAGAGCCACAAAGATGATGAAGGGAATGGAACATCTCTCTAACAAGGAGAGCCTGAGGGAGCTGGGGCTCTTTAGCTTGGAGAAGAGGAGACTGAGAGGTGACCTCATCAATGTTTATAAATATGTAAAAGGTGAGTGCCAGGAGGCTGGAGCCAGGCTCTGCTGGGTGATGCCTGATGACAGGACAAGGGGCACTGAATGGAAGCTGAGGCATAGGAAGTTTCATGTAAACATGAGGAGGAATTTTTTCACTGAGGGTGACAGAACACTGGAACAGGCTGCCCAGGGGAGCTGTGGAGTCTCTCTGGAGATATTCATAACCCACCTGGGCATGTTCCTGTGTGATCTGGTCTAGGAGATCCTGCTCTGGCAGTGGGGTTGGACTGGATGAGCTTTCGAGTTCCCTTCCAGCCCCTGACATTCTGTGATTCTATGATCTCCTAGTCTTGAAATGATACAAGGAAATGAATCCAAATCACATAATATAACCTTTGCAAGACAAGAGGTGGGGCAAGAAAGAAATTCCCAAGTGTGTAAGGTTGTCTAGCTTTCAACTTATGTAGATTATTTTTTTCCCTACAGTATTAACTCCAAGTTCTTTCACAAGACTAGCAAAATCTTCATATACTTCCTGATATTCCCAGGTAGAGATTATCAACAGACAGTGTAATTGCTTGAATTCTCATATATTTGCATTAATTCAGGCATGAGCCTTCTATTTCAAAACCATAGTGTACCAAGCCCTATGAAAGTGAAGTATATTAACATATTTATAAAGAATCACAGATGATGTTTTATAAGTTCACTGTTCTTTGGCAATAAAGCACATATTTCCACAAATCATTTTCTGAATCCATAGGAAGTTGGCTTGCACTGAGGGACAAACCTGGCAACAACAACAAAGAGAAATATGCAGCAGTTGGTATTTTTATTTTTTTTAAAGTTCTTCAACTCATAATAAGAATTTTCACTCTCCCTCCCCCTAAAAAAAGAAAAAAAAAAAACAGACCACAAAAAACTAATAAACCAACAGAAGATTTGACTAACCTAATTTCTTGCTAAACAGAACAGAGCATGATCTTGTGGTTGCCATTGTTTTCCCTTTAAACATTGTTTTCCCTTTAAAGCTGTTTGTTAACAGAACAGATCTCATCTAAAAAAACAGTGGAAAAAAAGTGATGTGGCTCAGCTGATCCTTAACTCTTCCTCTTGCAAAGCTGTGGCTTTATCTGTCATCTGAGGCTTCTCTTCATTAGGTCTGTTAACTTCTTGAAACCTCCCACTTCCATGAGAGCCACAAGTATTTCCACGTGAGTTTTTTTCAAGTAGGTAATTCTGCATACATTCATGAGGCTGATGTGACATCATCCACACTGCTCCAGGACAAAGGACTTGTCTTTATTAAGCATCATGCCTTTCAGTCCTCTTTTGCTAGGCTGAGACCTATAGCATTTCTGAAAGTACCACACTGAACATTTTGCATGGAGGCTTTGAAACAACGTAGGTAACCTTATTCTGATCTTTGAAAAATACCAGAAAAACTGTGGAAAAAAAAATCATTAATGTTACCACAGGTGTGGGAAATGATGCTGGAATCATTCCCTTTTTTTTTGCACAACACTTATTTCCCTGACTCCCCGCTCGGGCGGCTACGTGCCCACATAATGTGGTCCTTGCCCTCTTACTCTCCCCTTCTGACTGCCTGGGTCAGTCTTTACATAAAAGAACCCAAGTTCCACCTACAAAGCCGTCTCTCTGTCTTTATTTTCATGGCAGACACTTTTATATCAGAGCACTTTCATCACAGTGGCACCCATACCAGAGGCACAATACTGTAGTTAAGGGTCTGTTCTTTGGCATTTCTATTCTAAAGCACTATTGTATGAGGTTGCTCAGCAGCTAAAATTCCTTCCATGCTGAGACTTGGCATACAAGTGCTTAGCTCAAAAGCAATTTAATTTTTTTTCTTTTCTTTTTTTTTTTTTTTTTTAAATTTGGTTTTAACTCTCCATTGTCCCTTTGGAACATGTAAAGGTGAAAGCCAATAAATGCTGGCTGTCTTTGAGTGATTGCTGGGCTTGTGGTGGTGTGAGTGATTTTTACAATGAAATATTGCATGCTGTTTGTCAGTAATGTATATTAAATAGTTTTCAGGGACTATCTGAAATCCTTGAGTTGCCCTCTATGAAATAAGCAAAACAAGAGACAGTAGTAATTTTGTCTTCTGAATGCACACCATATTTGCTGCGGAGTTATGAAGGTGCAGTCCTATAATGATGCCTTTTAGACATTATAGTGGTGCCTACTTTAGAAGTATCTATAAAAAGAATTACATAAAAATCAGAAGACCTTTGATATCAGAATGGATTTAACTAGAAGATTTAGGAGATAAAATAGTTGCCACATGGAATGAAACAGAATCCTTGCCTCCTCATCCCCTTGATGAAACAGCCTATCTAGCGAGGCTCACTCTGAGGATTTCTCAGCATCCTTTGAAGCCATTGTTAAGGGTTGCTCATAGTGGCAAGGAGCCAGACTTATGGACTTTTGGTCTGTCCTCGTGTGGTTAAGAATGGAAAGGGTGCCGAGCAGCTTAATGTGGATTAATGGTGCCAGTTTAAATTATATCACTGGTGTTTCAGAAAAGGCAGGGAAACACTGAACCATGTTGCATCAGCATATTGATTTACACACCCACAGAAGTTACTAGTAAGATTAAAAACAGACTAAGTACACAAAATGTTTTGAGGATGGTTGTGTNCTGCACACAGGACTCCAGTTCCTTTGTGAGGATTACAGGTAGGTGGAAAAAAATGTGAGTATGCACAAGACTTGAGAACTGAAGAGTGGTCTCTTCTAAGATCAGGCTGTGATCATTAAGAAGATGGTTGTTTTAAGCTTCTCTCTCTGGAAACACATAGCACCAACAGCACCCTCAAAGGAGCGGAGGTATGCTGATCTTCCAAGAAAAAAATCAACATGTGAGAGATAAAAGTCCAAACCCCATATATCAATATTATTAAAATCATCATTGGTTCTACTACCTTCCATTTTACTTGAAAAATCAGAGAATTACAACTGAAATAGCAACAGAACCCCAGCTGAAAATCACTCAAGAAAACCTTTGTGAATATCAGCCAGCTATGNTTGAAGCCATTGTTAAGGGTTGCTCATAGTGGCAAGGAGCCAGACTTATGGACTTTTGGTCTGTCCTCGTGTGGTTAAGAATGGAAAGGGTGCCGAGCAGCTTAATGTGGATTAATGGTGCCAGTTTAAATTATATCACTGGTGTTTCAGAAAAGGCAGGGAAACACTGAACCATGTTGCATCAGCATATTGATTTACACACCCACAGAAGTTACTAGTAAGATTAAAAACAGACTAAGTACACAAAATGTTTTGAGGATGGTTGTGTTTTGGTTTTGGTGTTGGGTTTTTTTTCTTTCATCTTTCAAGACGTGATCAAGAAGTGAGGGTTTCCTTCAAAGAATTGTGATCAGAATGTATAGCTTTGCAGGAACAGGCACAGGCACTAGCTGACAGAGAAAACTTTCTAGTTGAAGNTCAACATGTGAGAGATAAAAGTCCAAACCCCATATATCAATATTATTAAAATCATCATTGGTTCTACTACCTTCCATTTTACTTGAAAAATCAGAGAATTACAACTGAAATAGCAACAGAACCCCAGCTGAAAATCACTCAAGAAAACCTTTGTGAATATCAGCCAGCTATGCTTTGTATGTGTGTGTGTGTGTGTGTGAATATCCTCTTTTTCAAGCTTAGTCTAGTGTGTTAATCAGCTCTTTTTTAACAAAATATACAAAATATCTGAAGCAATTAGACTGCATTACTGTCTAATTATACCAAATGGTAATTTTCAAATCAGAGCTACTGTATTTTCTGTAACTATACAATCACAAATTAGTGAGCTCTTAAATTAGTGGGCTTCTGCTGGAATTGCTGGCAAGGTCTTTAACTACAACACAGCAGCGTGAACACACTTCTGTAATACACCCAATTAGCAAATCATTCTGCTACTCATTACTCAGTTAAAGATTGCTTTTCTTTTTACACATTTTCATGCATGTTTGTGTGAGTTTGTCTGTTTATGAATAAGTACAGCCCATAGAATTAAAGCAAGAAGTACTCATTTATGGGGTATTATTTCTGAATTACAAAACTGAAAAGCTCTTCTTCACACAGTGGATATTTATAAGGTTCCTAATTGTGTAGCAAATGCAGGTGATGGATGTGTAGAGATTAAAACCAGATGTCTTAGTCTCTTGATCTTTAAATTGTCAGCTAGTGGCACTCTTTTTTTAACTAAGTCTGTTTAATCATTTCTTCTTTCAAAAGAATGTTCCATGTTTGACTTTAATGATGGACACTATTTCCTGCCTCACAAGCTCTGAAGATTGATGAGAAATTTTAACAAATTAAAAAAGAGATAAGGAGCATTTTGATTAAATGTCTTAATTGTTCAAAGAAGAATGAATGAATGAATATATCACAAAATGACAGGATAGGGCCACTGTATAAACAGCTGAGAAAAAAAAAAAAAGCCAGCAATGACATTTTTGTAAAGAAGTAATTACACTGAATGAGTCATTTAGAACATTCAGATTCATATGAATTATTGTAAGCACAGAGAAAAATATAGAAGCAAATATCCATGCAAGGAATTTAGTAATGTATGTTTTTAATCTCTGGGTATGTTTTATGTCAATTAAAGAAAATTCAATTTTTGTTTCAGCAACGTTTCTATAACTCTCTAAAAAATGTCATAGGCTGCACAGAACTAGATTCTGATTTACTTCCTGCCTAAATCAAGAAATAATACTCAGAAGGGGAAATTATTTCTACTAGTTATTTATTAATTATTTATCTTTCTGTTCTAGAAAGTACACTTTTATGTCTGAAAAAAAAAATGTGAAAACCCGTTTCTTGGTGTTCTAGACATAGGAAACATACACAAAAATGTGAAAAATTCTCATCAGTTGACAGCAGGGAGGAAGATTTAGGAATATTAATGGATTCTAAGACTATTGTGAACCAGTAACAGGGTGTGGATGCAAAAAGAGACACAAATGATATCTTAAGCCTTTCAAGGATGCAGAGTGAATTACCAGTGCTGATTCCTCATCTGGATTTCTTTGGGCAGTGACAGTGGATGCTACACAACAAATATAAATCCAGACCCAAATGAACTGAGAAAAACATCATTAAGATAGCCAAGTGGATAAATTATTTGCCTTATGAGAAGAGAATTAAAAACTCAAAGTATAGTTAGCCAAGTGGATGGAAGATTGAGAGGGATTCTATTGGCATCTGCTAACTCCACAGACATGAACAGCAAGCAAATCCCATCTTCATCTTCAGGCAAAAGCAAGCCCAGAACCTGAACAGCAGTTTTAATTGGGAAACAAAAAGGTTATGAAGAAAGCCCTTCAATGTGATTAGAGGGAAGTAGTACAGTAGCTTTATGTGGAACTTGAAGATGTGATAGAAGAGGATGAGTCTGGTGACATTGAGGTAAGTGTGGCAATCAACAGAGAAGTTGTTTGAGGTTCTGGCCCCACCTTCTGTTAACTTAGCACCAACTGACTTGAAGACCTGTCATAGCAATTCATTTTCTGCTTTTGTTCCAAACAGCATCCATGTCCATGAAGATGCTTCCAGCAGAAAACTGCTATCACGGTTTCAATTAAAAGAATTAGTCATGTGAGAAAACATTGTACACCTGAAGTTCAGGTGTAATACATTTCAGTTCGGACACACAATTCTTTCTTAGCATTTGCATCTGGTGCTCTGACTTATGACAAGTTGCCTGACAGCACCTGACAGACAGAGATACAGGTCATCTTTCCAGCTAAGGCACCCATCTAATGTTTGGCAAGAAACCTCAGGGAAAAAGGGAAAATACTGCAAGTATATTTATGGGGATCTTCTAATTTTTTATGCATCAAGATAACCTTGGAAAATAAATAAGGATATTCAGGTTTTTTTCTTCTATCTTATCATGCCTCATAAAAGGTAAGTGTTTAGTGGCTGAATCTTGAACTTCAGCAGCAGAACAAGAGAAGCAAAGTGAAAAGGTTAGCCAAAAATGTCAGCATCAAATTTAGAGGACTAATGCATTCGCTCAGAACAGAAAATCCATAGAACAGATACACAACTAAAACAAGACCAACAGTCCAGCTAGAAAGCATAGAGTTCTTACAGTTAATAGTCATTCTCTATCAAAACATGCCCATTTCATATTATCTGGAGCTTAAAGTAATCTAATTTTCCTTCTGTAGATGCTGAGTAATGCTGAAAAGAAAGAGTCAACCTGTTAGGTGCCTGCATACGAACAGTAAAACTTCCCTCTAGGTACCTCTGATTCACACATTTTGGCCTAACTTCAGATGCCACAAAGCAATGGACATAAAGGATCTTTTCTGCAGTGAGTTTTGTTTTTATTTTTTTTTTTGTACCTGCACGTTCAAAGATGAGGTCACCACAAAAGGAAACATTTAAGTATTTGGCAATTCAAATCAGGGACTGGAGCTGCTGCTCTCCATGTATTCTGTCAGACAGATGGACTTGCAGACTGCTGAGTGGTGCAGCCCCTGTATTCTTCAAAGAAACAACAGATTTTTTTATCTTTTTTTTTTTTATGTCATAGAATAGAATCATAGAATCATAGAATCAGTCAGGGTCAGAAGAGACCGCAAGGATCATCCAGTTCCAACCCCCCTGCCATGGGCAGGGACACCCTACCCTAGATCAGGCTGTCCAGAGCCTCATCCAGCCTGGCCTTAAACACCTCCAGGGATGGGGCCTCAACCACCTCTAGACAACCCATTCCAGGCTCTCACCACCCTCATGCTGAAGAACTTCCTCCTCATGTCCAGTCTGAATCTCCCCACCTCCAGCTTTGCTCCATTCCCCCCAGTCCTGTCACTACCTGACAGCCTAAAATGTCCCTCCTCAGCCTTTTTGTAGCCCCTTTCAGATACTGGAAGGCCACAAGAAGGTCACCTGAGAGCCTTCTCTTCTCCAGACTGTACAGCCCCAACTCTTTCAGCCTGTCCTCACAGCAGAGCAGCTCCAGCCCTCTGAGCACCCTTGTGGCCCTTCTCTGGACACACTCCAGCATCTCCACATCCCTCTTGTAACAGGGTCTCCAGAAATGGATGCAGTACTCCAGGTGGGGTCTCACCAGAGCAGAGAAGAGGATGAGAATCACCTCCCTTGCCCTGCTGGTCACACTTCTCCTGATGCAGCCCAGGCTCTGGTTGCTCTCTGGGCTGCAAGTGCACACTGCTGGCTCATGTTGAGCTTCTCATCCACCAGCACCCCAAAGTCCCTCTCCTCAGGGCTGCTCTCCAGCCAGGCACTACCCAACCTGTATTAGTGCTTGGTATTGCCTTGACTCAGCTGCAGGACCTTGCACTTGGTTTTGTTGCACTTCATGAAGTTGGCTTGCGCACACCTCTGCAACCTGTCCAGGTCCCTCTGGATATGGCATGCCTGCCCTCCAGTGTGTAGGTAGGTAACCAGTATGGATTTCTTAAACTTTAGGAGGTTTGGTTTAAATTAAATATTGTCAGTCTAGAATTTACTCACTGTAAAAAGACCAAAGCAGTGGTCACTCCTGATTCAATGCATTTATTGAATTGCTCTGCTACTACTGGATTTTTTTGCAAACCTATACAGTTTTTTATGCATTTTTTTTTCCAATTTGTGAAAATGCTAACAAAATTATACCAGGAGAGTTCAATGGAAAGGATTGCAGAAAGTACTGGCAAAGAAACCAAAAGGAGTAAAGTAAATAAAGGGTTTTAATTTCATTCTCATGGTAATCCTGGAGTTTACATATTGCTACTCTTCTATCCCCAGGGGCTGTAATGATTGTTCTATCCTTCATGTAATCTCATCTGAAGTAGAATTCACTACAGTATTAATCACTAGCAATTCAATTATTCTCATGTTGTAGTTTCCAGGGTGGTGTCACAAAGGAATTAAAACTTACTTAAATTAGTCATCTTTCCTATTAGCAATCTGGGATTTTAAGTTAATGTCACATAATAACAGAGGAGAGTAACACTCTATCAAAGTGAAGAATGTGACACACAGTAATGGAAGATCACATTACAAAATTTAGCCCAAAACTGAGTCATCCTTTTAGTTCACTTACCATGAAATTTGGATTTATTTTATTAAAATTTTTCGCTTTACCTAGAAAAATCATCCTAGAAATATCTTTAGCATAGATAATTTCAGTAAGATATTCACGTGTGGGAAAGAAAAGAAAATGAAAAAGAAAAAGAAAAAGAAAGAAAAAGAAAAAGAAAAAGAAAAAGAAAAAGAAAAAGAAAAAGAAAAAGAAAAAGAAAAAGAAAAAGAAAGAAAAAGAAAAAGAAAAAGAAAAAGAAAAAGAAAAAGAAAAAGAAAAAGAGAAAAAGAAAAAGAAATAGAAAAAGAAAAAGAAAAAGAAAAAGAAAAAGAAAAAGAAAAAGAAAAAGAAAAAGAAAAAGAAAAAGAAAAAGAAAAAGAAAAAGAAAAAGAAAAAGAAAAAGAAAAAGAAAAAGAAAAAAAAAAAAGAAAAAGAAAAGGGTTTTAAGCTGATGTGGCCCAACTGTGACTATGTCCAGAACTTTCTAGGCTGTTTATTCAGCAAACACACTGTCCCTGTCCCCAGGGCTTCCCATGCTCCCAGGTGGATGGAGGGAGAGGGCAGAGGGGCAGGTGGCTTTCTGTTTGTGGTACTGTGGATGTAAGCAGCTATGATGAATCTCCAACTTAATAAATGATCATTTAAAAACAGAGAAGATAAACAGCCCTTTCATGAGAGCTTCCCAGGCAGGCACAAGTTATTCTTACAATGTTATCCTTATTGCCTATGCAGTCAGACACAATCTGATCTGGTATTTGATGTGCAATGTGTGGGACAAGTGTTACTCTGTGTAAGATTCTAAAAATCATAGCTGTTACATTACAGAAGAAAATGAACAGCCAAATGGAGAACTGTGAATGAAGTAAATAAACTACTGAGTAGCCTGGAAAAAAAATATAGTATTTCTCCTATTTAAATTCTGACTTGTAGTTTTTTTTCTCCTAAAAAAGGATATAGGATATAGGATGTAGGATACAGGATGCACTTGTTTTGTCCTTTGTGTTTAGCCCTGAACTCTTTTTGCCTCGTTATAGGCAAGGAAATTTGGAAGGTATCCTTACCTGAGTTTACTAAATGTATTCAAAAAAACCCTGCAGTCAAAACATGATCTCTCTTCTGTAAAACAGGAAGGAAACCCTTACTGCCTCAGTCCCAACACTCCATAACATCTTACATCAAATGCAGAAAGTAGACACTTCTTACATCAAGAGGATGCTTTGGCCCACTGTACAACAAGAGCTACTATTTCACAGTTTTAAAAGTCCTAATTTTCATTCAAATTTTCCTTTTTTTTTTGTTTTATTTTTTAACATGAAAGGTTAATAGCACTTACAGCCTTCTAAGATTGTCCCCTTCTTCCTAGAACTTAACTAGCTTAGCATCTTCTGAGAGGGATAAATCCATCATTTTTGTCAGCCTCAGTAATAAGTTTTCATTGAAAATCAACTTGATAAAGTAGAAAAGAGCAATAGTAACAGGTCAGGCAACCTAAGAGAAGACCATATTGCAAAGTCTGCACTGTGCTCTTTTGAACCTTTGTAAGAAGTGATCTTGAAATGAGAGTTGCACTAAGCTATTTCTTAAAGATCTGAACTGCAGAGAAAGTTCTTTTAGGAGAAAATCTTTTGAACCTTATGTATATGTGAATCATCTCTTTTATCTGGAAAACCTGTAAGAATGCTTTTGCTAAATGAGTGTAGAACAAAAATAGTGTATTTAATTTAGAGCATTTACATTTTTGGAGGAGGATTTCTGAAATGAATTTCCTTAAGCCCTCTCTAAGCTTTCAAAGCTTATAGGATTTTAAAACATAGTTCACATTCCTGCAGTTATAATTGAGCTGTATGTGCAGTTTCATGGAAAGGGAGAATTTTGGAAAGATGTGGAAGTGTCTAACATATCAAAGGTAGTTTGATAAAAGTGCATTAAAGTTTAACAAGCAATAATTCATATATAATCCTAACTAGAGAGAGAAACCAACAGATAACATTCTTGCTATTGAGAAAATAGTCCTGTATCATATTCAGAAATAAATGTCATTGGAGCATTGCATCTGTGTTATATCCAGCCATTTTTAACATGCTGATCCAAATTATATACCAAATCATATGATTCAACCAGGAAACACTCTGATAAGGTAGTCTCAAACCGATAAGGTAGTGTNAGTGTCATGGTCTAGTTAATTAGAAGGGTTAGGTGGTAGGTTGGACTCGATGATCCTAGAGGTCTTCTCCAACCTGGTTAACCCTGTGATTCTGTGAAGGCAGTCCACTCTTCTTCATGATACTGGCCCCTGGCCCTCCCTGAGTTATTTACTGTTTTAGCTAGTGGATGACTTTTAAAGCAAAACATTAAGAGGTAGAGAACTCCAAAATACTCATAATACTCTGTTCCAATGGCTAACAACCTTTGCTCTTTACAATTCTTAAAATATTTCTGGATTTAATTTTACTGGCAGTTGGCTCTCGTTACATTTTTGGGTGGAGTTGAAGAGGTTTTCGTTAAGAAATTTGTCAATCCCTTAAGATTCACTGTGATCAAATCCCTCCATAAGATTTTCTTTGATATTCTAAACACAGAAATTTAAAATCTTTGACTGCAAGACATGCTTTCCAATACTTTGATCATCTTCCTGGCTCCAGTGTTAAGCATTCTCCTTTGCTTATGGAAAATGCATAACCATTTCCATGCTTATGCATGGAATAATGATATAGATATAGATATAGATATAGATATAGATATAGATATAGATATAGATATAGATATAGATACAGATATAGATATAGATATAGGTATAGATATAGATAGATATATAGATAGATATATAAAATATATCACTTTAGAGACTTGGGTTCATTCTAAAACAACCATGCCTGATGTTTAACTTACACTCCAAATTATATCTATGGTGGTACCACAATGCTCTTCTTTCTGGCTACATGACTGAATGTAGTTTGTCAGTTTGATGAGAAACTAACCTCAAGCTTTATAGAAAGAAAGAGTCTGCTGGAGTTCTTTTTTTTTTTAGCAGAATTTGTTTCAATATGCACTTTGTACTGCTTTTCTCTCCAGTTTTCCCCAATTAGTCTTTCATCACTTCCATCCATTGACTAGGTTGAGTTCCAATACTACTGGGATATCTTTTTCAAAAGTATCATGCCTTGGTGTGATGCTCATCTCCTATACATATTAATAGTCAAGCTCCTGTTGAATTCCAGCAGCAGAGAGGGGAAGTTGGAAATTTTCTGGAAGGCCTTAGTGCAATTAATTTCTTCTGGATACTTCATAACACATATACTAAAATCTTCCTTTAAACAAAGTGTCACCAAAGTAGATCTATTTCTGTCTGAAAAGCACTTTGAGTTAGTAGACAGCTCAGAAAGCAACAATGAGATATATATATCACAATATGACTGAAGTAGCAGGCTTTAAATTCTTAAAATCACCTTATTATTCACATCAACTCTGTGATTTTAAGCCCTCTGCCTTGCTAGGGGGGACTGAAGTTTCAGACCTGCTTTGGAACCTTCCAGAGGTTATTTGTGTGGGAGATTGGATAATGTGAGGATTTTAGAATACTTTAAATTTGCTATTAACTCAAAGCAGTTTTTCATAAGCGGTGTCAATTATCCACAGTTCATGATTATGCCTTTAAATGTCCTCTTGTCTCCTCATTAACTAGAGACAAACTTCATCACCCTGCAGACGGGAGAGAAGACATTGTCCTTTTGCTGTTCTAATTTCACATTAGAAAATCAGGCACCTGGTCATTGCAAATGCAGCCTTCTCATGGAGACAAGCAAAAGATTAAAAGCTTCTACGGAGGCCACCATGATTTCAGTTTCTCAGAGGGATGTATTACCCCATTAGGGAAGAGGTAGCAGTCATGTGTTATTGAGGAAGCAGGTCAGAAGTGTCTCAGATTTTCCTGTGCCTCAAATCATGATTTACAACTCCTAGACAATTTTGCAAGGGAACTATTCAGAGGATGTAATGATAATGAGGAACAATTTGTCCTCTTGTTAATTGCCTTTCAAGCAGCTGTAGGTTGCTATTAGGCTGCCCTTAGCCTCCTCTTAACCAGACTAAACAAGCCCAGGTCTCTGCTGGTCTCTTCAGAGGTTCTGTGTTCTAGACTCCTGGCCTAGTAGCACTTTGCTGGAAGATCTTCAGCTTCTAGCATCCTTATTGAACTAGGGGGCCCAAACAGATGCAGTAATCCATGTCACTGTGGATTGACTCACAGTGCTTTATTCACAATAAAAACACAGCTGGTTGTATTCTATCTGATGTGCATCACCATCTCCAGGTGCTTCCCAGAACACATAGCAGCCAGGCTCTTGATTGTTCATAGTTTAAGGTATTAAATATGACTTCCACATTTTTTGTGAGGTGAGCAAGCCAGTAGAGGTCTCCAATATGCAGCATGTACTCTTGATACACTGCAGAAGTGGAACCTCTTGGAGCCTTTGTCATCTTGTCTCCTATGAACATTCCCTGCCCAAAGACCCCCAAAGTATGTGTCATGAGTCATGGCAATAGTGATTAGGTGAGGATTTTGACAGGCAGCTCACAAGATCAAAAAGGTTTTTTTTTTCCTAGGTATACTCTGGTGCTCATCATTTGAAATTTTCAGAGGAGGGCAAACCACAAGAACAGGCACCTGGAGGAAGGAGGATTTTTTCACATGGCTTATGCAGAAGAGCTTTGAGAAAATGTTAAGGTTTTCTTGGTGTTTTGATGTCAGTGTGTTTTGTAGCAGAATGCTTTCCTTTTGTTTTCACTTTACAACTCGTTGTCACTCATGCATGATTCCATTTCTTTGCATTAAGGATGGTGTCTGTCTATTTGCTTCTGTATTTCAAGGATTTCTGTTCTGAAGGGTTAGTTCTTATGTTACTGCAGGTTCCTTTGTCACGGTGTTGAATGGATTGAGATTCTCTATAAGCTACAGCACTGTATTAACTTAGAATCTACCATAGAAATATCCTTACTTGACAGTCAAAATGTCATAATTTATTATTATCCAACTATCCCATACACTCTTGTGCATCCCAGAATTATTCTTAACCTTTGGATTAGGAAATTACTGAAACACTTACAGACATCCAGATCCAAAAATCAGTGACAATCACATTCAAACCACAGCCTTCCAGTCTTTAGAGTACCCCCACTTTTATGTTGGTATCACTTCATTTGAATCAGTGGTGTGATATCCTGCAGAATTAGGATGCAAAGGGTTAGTG
This sequence comes from Ramphastos sulfuratus, assembly GCA_013399055.1. Classification (NCBI taxonomy): domain Eukaryota; kingdom Metazoa; phylum Chordata; class Aves; order Piciformes; family Ramphastidae; genus Ramphastos; species Ramphastos sulfuratus. The sequence continues at coordinate 75,824 of WBNM01029094.1, read as the reverse complement.
CAGAATCCAGCTTTATTTAATCTTCATTAGTGATCTGGAAGTGGAAGCAAACAGCTCATTAACAGAATTTGCAGATGCTAATAAATTGAGAGAACTTATGTACCCGAGGGAATACTGCAAATAATAAAAGGGCATCCAACAGGGGTTTAAAATGTGGACAGAAAATAACAATCTAGCTCAGGAGAGCTTATATTAATAGGACCCAGAAAATAATTAAAAACACAAATAAGAATTCAAATTAATTCCATACCTTAAATTAGAGAATGAGACATTCCATCAGCAGAAGAGTATCTGTTCTCTTAGGTATTTGGAAAGGAAACCAGTCAGCTTTGCTCAGAGTTAGTCTGTCACCAGTGATAGGCTAAATGGATAGAGGCATGTTGCAAGATCCTTCTGCTTTAGGGTTTTTAGTGCACTGATGAAGTCTCTTATTCACTATACATGCTCAGTGAACCCCAGCAGGCTTTTCCATAACTTTGGTTGTCTAAATATTCTCATTCCTAAATCAGTCTGGCAGGAGGGTGACTGGATTTAACCCTGGTGAAAATTCCTATGATAAGATGTGGTTTGGAATTTGCAAACGTGCAGGTGGTGTATACCTTTTCAACTGTATTCATTCTCAAAGATTAAGAATTCTGTTAAAAGAAGTGAACACAGGAATTGGTGCTAATAAATAAAGAGTCAGTATTACATCCCTTGGGCCTATCAGGAAATCCTCACAAAGCTATTTCAGTCCTTTAGTAAGTTTATTTATAGAAATAAATAGCAAAGCTGTTACGTTTTGAGCTCCACGATTGGCTAAAAGAATTCATTTTACTTTCTGTCCTTGGACCTCAGCAGCTGAAGATATTTACATGTCAAAAGAGTAAAAGCAATGATTCTATAAAAAAATCATAGTTGATTACAGATAATTTTTATTCCTACGTTAGGTTCTGTGTTTCCTCACTGTGGGAAATAGTATCTCAGATGTACAGAGAAATAAAACCTGCTGCTTGCTTTGGCTAACTGTAAGGATGCAGTCGTGAGCTCATCAGGACATAATGCCATTCAGATGTGAGCCTGAGGTTTGCTAAACGTTGCCAATGATTTTGAAAGCTAATCCTTATTTCTTTTATATTTAGAAAGTTAAAAGTGTAATTAAAAACTTCAGTTTGTTTAGCTCATTGTCCAAACATAATACGGATCACTATAGTCCTAGCATGGTTTACAATAGTGTCTTCCCTCCAGTAAATTCTTACTCAGGGTGCTTTTCTCTGTGTTATCTTTGGTCCTTGTTTATTTGTTCAACATTCATATCAGGCCAGAACATATTCCTTTTCTATTCCCAGTACAACCATTCTGCTCTCTCTTCTGCCTGCCTTTTGCTGGAACAGCGTTCACGGCAGCAGCCCTTCCTCTGCTTTCCTCTTACTTGCATTGAGGACCATTTGGAATGATTCCCTCTGTCTCAAAAGACTCTTTAAGATCAGATTAGTTGATCATCTCATCATTTTTGCAGCCCCTTAGTTCGAGGTGGCCTAGAGCTTCTCATTTTGAGCTTGACTTAATATGATGTTCTCCTGTCATTGCCACTCAAGCATATGTATGGCAGCTGTGAAGCTGCGGAACACGCAGGTTTTGGCAGTTCTCAAGCTTGCTTTGCATTTGCAGATGATGAGATAAAAAAGAGCTGTAGCATCCTGAGACACGAATGATCACATATGGAGGAGAAGAAAAGAAAATAAAGCTTGTGCAGGCTTTGACCTCGAGTGCATATTTTTATGTGTCTGGTTGCCTAACGATACACATCTGTGAAATCAGCATTGTGTGCCCTCTGAAGGAAAAAAAGGGCAGTTCAATTTGTTGATGTTATTGTGGAGTGACAGAGCACAATTTGATCAGCAGTTGTACAATACCATCAAACCCAAGAAAAATGAGGAATACTGAAAATATGTAGGTTCTGCAGACAGGCAGGGGAGGATGAGCAATGGAATGGAATTTCAGCTAATGTGTGTGGTATGTCCGGAATCTTTATCTGAGATATAGTATTAAAATTGAATTTCTCAGAAGAAATATAGGACTGTCAGAGAAAAACCACTGGCAGCAGGAGAAAAAAAAATAGTCATTGCTTTCATTCTGTTATTTATCTGCTTTACAAGCATAAATCAGTCATTATGCTTTAACACAAAAATAGTTAGCATGTCACTTTCCCCTCTGCCATCCTACAAGTATCCTGGGAGACAATCTCTTTGGCTGTCAAATACACATACCTTGGAATTGCACACCCATACATTTAAGGCCAGGTTCACTGTCTTTCACCAACTGCAGTCCTCTCATTCATCACACCAGGTCAGGTCACCAAAGTAGTGCTGGTGGGCTTGCTTGGCTGGCTTCCCTGCGTGGCAGCTGCAGAGTCCTGACTGTGATTAATTGTGTTGCATTTCCAGGGCTATATTAATTGTTTTGCTTTGCAGGCAAAAAAAAAAAAAAAAAAACCAACAAAAAACCACACAAACCACAAAAGTTTCAAAACTGTTAGGTCTCCAGCAAGACAAGAGTTACCAGTTTAGATTCTTTGTGTGAAGAATTGAAAGTTTTCAAGCAGTAACACTGGATAGAATATAGCTGCTGTGATACTCTACATTGATCAAGAATTCATATTTGTGGTTTGATCTTGGTGTTATAGCATGGCTGTAATGCTGAGAACTGGGATTACTCTCTTATTTTCTCCTACAATTATGACTCAGGATTTTGAGGATCATGAAGTTGAAGTATCTTCCAGTCAAATAAGCTAACAGTGTTTTGCAGATTCTATAATAAATAAGTAATTAGGAATTATCAAGATTTATATTTAATTTAAGGTTTCATATTTTCTCTAAAAAAAAAAAATGCTTTTTATCTTTTAAGCTCTTTTGATCAAGAGCTTTTGCAGTTTCTACAAAACCTGAAAGCTAAAGCCAAATTGGCTGAATGCCTCTTATTTTTTCTCCCCCCTTCTTTTGGCTGTAATTGAAAAAGATTCATGCTTCTTACATTTTTAAATAAAAATATCATCTGGAGTTTGAATAAAAGTCTACAGGATTTATTTCCTTTCCATCCCAAATGCTGAGTCCAATATGATACTAAACTCAGAGTGGAGTCTTTGCCTGATTTATGGCTGTAGTGCTTAGCACCATTCTGTTGTAGTAAGACCTATCTTGATTATTCTCTGATTTCACCTCAGAGATTAGTAAGCCTAATTGCTGTTCCCTACCAAAAGAGACAAGATTATTTTTCCTTTTTTCCACCCTCAGTCAGAGAGTCCTCTTATCTTCCACACTATTGTTCATATGATACATGATGGGTGAACTGATGATCACAAATTACTCACTTGGGAGGCGGAGGGAGGGAGCAGTGCTTTTTTACTGATATTTTAATTAGCTCACTGTGGGGGAAAAAAAAGGGTCCTTACTGACAGAAGGCAAATTGGCTTGTGTAGTGGGAAGTTGCTGAGAGGAGGATGAAATCTGTTCTGGCAGTGTGAAGCTCACCTTCAGCACCTGATCCACAACTTGCTGAATCCTGAATCACAGAATTCCACTGAATTCTGCATCACATTCTTAGTGATTTTTACAGTCGCCTCATAGTTATTTCATAGTTGTTACCCAACATACTCATAGCTGAAATCCCATATAGGTGTGAAAATCAAGCAAGACACAATATTATACTACTTATTCTGCTTTCAGATCCGTAAAGTCCAGGAAAATTATCACTGAACCTGGTTCTTCTCTCATTTCTGCCTGCAAAATCTTAAATACTTCTGCTAACAACATTCAGGTTATGGTATTGTGGACTGAAGAAAGTATCAGAATAATGGTTCTTAAACAAATCATACCCCCTTGGATTTAGCTAAGGATTGGTTGACATAATAATGAAGAGCTACTCAGCTCCTCTGAAAGGCTGTGGAGTCTCCTTTTCTAGGCTTTCAAAACCCATCTGGATTCATTTCTGTGTGACCTGCCTTAGGTGATCCTACTTTGGTGAGGGGTTGGACTCGATCTTCAGAGGTCTCTTTCAACCCCTACCTTTCTATTATTCTATAATTCTAGACTAAAAAAATTACTTGCAACCCAGGAAAGCTGTTCTCAAAATGAAAAAAAGCTCATATTCAACACATATGTTGGTCTTTATATCCTCTGTAAAATGTTATGCTCCCGAGAAGTAAACTGCATCCAGATCAGGGAAGCTAAAGGCTCCCTTAGACTTTGCTGCACTGGTACCTTTAGCTGAGTGCTTTGCCTCTCTGATCTTGCTGAATGTACTAGAAGGAATGCATGTCCACTTCTCAACAGCCTTTCTTCATAGGCTAGCTTTTTATCATAAATCCACTGCCTTCCACTACTTTAATTTCATAGGTTGAGCTGTGAACTTGAGTGAGTCAGGTAACAAAGCATCTTTCCTTCTATGTCTCCTGCTATGGGCCAATAAATTCTGGTAGAAGAGATAAGAAGTGGATATCATGTTTTATCATGTAGCTGTTAAATCTATTGGCAAACATCTGTCAGAGCCCTAAGAAAAAGAGCAAAAAGCCATACTCCCAGCAAAGTCTGGAGGAAAGAGGGAATTCTGAGGCCAAAACTCAGCCTTAGAATGCTGAAAAAAGAAGATATTTCAGATATTTTCTGCCATCTCATTCCTCTCAAAGGTCACCAAAAGTACTTTTTTCTCATGCAAAAGACAGTATCTTTGAAGAAATTGGTCTATTATTGATTGATCTATATAAGATCATGAACTTTACCTTTTAGGCCAACAAAAAATACCCAAAAACTCTGTTCCCACACGAGGTACCATGAAACTGACAGGCACACCGATGAAGGGTTTGGTTTTGATTCAGTCCCATCTAATTATCTGTGATTATTTCAATGCATTATACAAAAAAACAAGCAGAAGGAAAGTTCTGTAGCATGGTAATCATAATGTGATGCAGTATCTTTTGTTATGCACAAGTCACATTCTTTGTGCAGAATGAGTAATACATGTGAAGAGCTGGGATGTTTTAACACGTCCATTGAGAAGCCAGGATAAAAATAAAAGCTATGCAGGCAGACATAAGTGAGAGACAGAGCATACCAAGTTCTCCAGTGTAGCAAAGCTCTGAACTGTTAGTGCCATCTGGTTTAAAGGGCAAATAATTGAGGAGAAGTATCTAATAGTGATCTAAGAGTAAGAGTAATCCCCTGGTGGAATAGAAGTTCTTAATACATTTGGTGTTTCTACTGCTGACAGGGGGAAGCAGAGTGAAGATAAAAAACAGGGTGCACAGCTGAAACAGCAGCACTTTGATCTGAGGCTGTGCTTTTAAACAGCTCTGCATCCTTCAGAGCCTGGGATACGTTAAATCAGCTTTTACGTCTCTCCATCTGAGTGTAAACAGAATTGATGCTACAGAGGAGAACAGGGTTAAAAAGGCTCAATGGCGAGTTTCAAAACTTACCTGTAGAGCACCCTTCTATTTAGTCATGGTCATAACCAAATATCTGGCCTTGTACATTCTTTCCTTTTTTGTCTTAACAAGCAATAGTTCTGATGGTTACAGAAGGAGGTAATGATCAACAACAAAGGATCTAAAGGACACATTTTTTTTACATATCTTTTTTCTTTCTAAAGCTCGAAGGCATTGCAAAGTCTTGTGAAGTTTTCTCCTGAGATCCTCAAAAGCTAGAAAATATTAGAGCTTCCTTGATCCATCAGTTTAATTTTCTAAATCTTTGAGTGGATGTGCCAGGCACTCTGCTTCACCTAGATCCTGTGGGCAACTATAACCAAAACAGTCCTGGAAGTCTGCAGCCAAGTTTATTTCAGCTTAGAGAAGCTGAGCTATGTTCTCCAGCTGAACTCACTCCTGAACTCTTGTATTACACTTCACTTTTAGCATGGCTAAACATATTTCCTTTCTGCTCTTCCATATTTTACTATATCCAAAGTGTTGCAAGAGGAGACAACAGGAAGAGTTATTCCATCTCCTCTGTCTGATGGTAGATCCATCCCTATGTAGCTGACCCACATTCCTCTCTGCCTCCTGTGCTCAGAAGGAAGAGAGAAATCTGTCCTTGTAAACAATTAATAAAGAACTGGCACAGACTGTCCTCTTTGGAGTTTTTGCATACTTCCCTATGTATTTCCAATCTTACTTCTTTTCTTGTCAAAAACATTGCCAGCATACATAAATTGTGAAGCAATAGCACTACCTCTTAGGAAGGGCTGTAGTGATTCAAAAATCTGTTCTGATTGTGCTTTGTGTATCTGGTTTAGGAGACCTAAGCTGCAGTCCTGAAAGGAACCTAATACACATATGCTCATTTTTCCAGTTCATACTTAATTAATTACTCAGTTTCACTGGTAGCTTCATCTCTACCTGCTCTCCATAGTATGAAAAAACCCAGTTAGAATTATAGAATCACTGTGTGCANTGGCAGGGGGTTGGAACTAGATGATCCTTGAGGTCTCCTTCCAACCTTACCATTCTATGATTCTATGATGGAATGCTTATGCATTAGCTGAGTCAGCAGTTTTGAAATAAAATGCTGGGGCTTGGAAGGGACCTTCCAGAGATTGAATCCAACCCTCCCTGCAAAGCAGGACCAGTAACTACAGCCTTGCTTATTAACATGTTTGTTGTCACTTTGGCTACACTAAACTTGTCATCGAACCACTCATCAACATACTGAAAAGCTTGTTCTAGTGATTGGAGGATAATTGAATTGTCAACAAAGATCAGGGAATTAATGTTAACATTTCTTGTTTGAATTCTCAAGTTCTTCAAATCCTGTTCATAATACAAGGGGAAAAAATCTTGGTGGCAAACATGCTAGATTAGGATTTAAACATATGAGAAGTGCTCTTCATTGTAACAGACTCGGAAATGTGGTTGGAAAAATGAACCCTACATGTTTTTACATATTCCTATACCTACCAACATGTTACAAGAGACAGTCATTCTCCAGAAAAAAAGTCTTTAGTCTCCCTGTTTCCCTTTTCTTGCCTTTGTTTTCCCTGTTTTCTGTCTTCTTTCATCTCTTTTCCCTTCTAATCTCTTTTTTTTTTCCCTTTAAACTTACAGATATTTGTCATATAACTTTTTTTCCTTACTTGTGTTTCAATACGATGTCTCCAGATGAGATCTTATATTGTCAGATGTGTATCTGCAGGAGTAGTGAAAATAGAGGCAGTCATGATTTCTGTGAAAATACTGAGATTGAAGAATTTACAAAAATAAATACATCTCCTCACATTTCTGATGTGCCAAAATTTTTCTGAGCTGGCAAAATTTGTTTGCCCTTAATATGACCACTTATTTCGCACTCTTTTAAGTGTACTTTTGCTGCATGCACTGGTTTTAAAACAACAGAGCTGAAAAATCTGTTTTGCCCTTATTATGATCATTTATTCCACAGTCTTTTTAGTATACTTTTGCTGCATGCACTGGTTTTAAAACAATATACCTAACAGAATACCAAGGTCTATCTCTGCAGTGAGGTGAAAGATATAGTTGTTATACAAGGCAACTGATTCTTCACAAGACAAATGGCTCAAACACAAATACTGAAAATATTAGCATCCATCCATCTTTTCCCTGTCTTCCTTTGACCTCAATTGAAAAATGATGTCTCTTCAACCTATGTGCTCCCTTACCATGAAGTTGCACCTGGAACTGAATATGAACTGGAAGGGACAATAAGTACAAACAAGACAGTAATTCATGACCCTCTTAAAAAAATCAGTGTTTCCTGTAACTTGCACAAATGTAGTTGCAGAAATGCTCTTCTCCCCCTCCAGTCAAATGAATACAGATGACAGAAAAGATCTCTACCCGTGGGAAAGAAAAAAAAAAGAAAAGTAATTTTAATAAATAAATAAATAAATAAATACCCAAATAAATAAATTTGACTGTGGCAATGTTTTTCATCATTATAGTTAATTATTTCAACAGTGTACTGGTGGTTTGGGTTTGAGGTTTTTTTTTTGGTTGGTTGGTTGGTTGGTTTGTTGTTTTTGTTTGTTTGTTTGGGTTTGGTTTGGTTTGGGTTTTTTGTTTCTGTTTTGTTTGGTTTGGGTTTTTGTTTGGTTTGCTTTGGTTTTTTGTTTTGAGTTGTTTTCATTTTGTTTGGGGTTTTTGTTTGTTTTGTTTTTTTTTTTGTTTGGGGTGTTTTTTTTTTGTTTGTTTGTTTTTTTTTCCCTTTCTTGGCTTTTTGCTTTTTGGGGTTGTACCAGAGCAGGGGGCAGTTGTTGTTGTTGACTTCCAGCAGAGGTAAAGCTGACATTAGTACTTTCCTTTGGAGTACTCAAGAATAAAGTCTACAGGCTGCTGTGGGATCCCTGCAGGAGCTCAACCTGTGTTTGGAATCAGTTGCCTGCAAAGCAGAGTCTGTCTGGGTCTGGTCACTGAAGATGTACAGGAGAGTGGAGGTGCAACATTAGTGCTTGCAACTAATTCTGCTGTCTAAGGGCTGATGAGCCCAAAATGCTGCATGCACAAGGTCTCCTTTGGAATCTTCCCAGCACATCACATATGCCATTTCTGGAGAGATGTTGTCATAGGAAGGATGGGATAGATGGGCAGGTTGGCAAGGGTTCTTACCAGGCATTTTTCTAGCTATTGAAGATGCTTTTGTTTTGTTTTGTATTGATGGCTTACAACTATCTTTACTAAGAAAAGAATTCTGCAAGCTACATTTGGCCTTCAAATTCTTCTCCTTCTCTTTTTTTTTTTTTTTTTTAACTAATCTCTGGATAGATTTTCTCTGAAAAATAATATTCTAGAGGTGAAGGTGATTATGCAAGGAAGGAAGAAAGAATTCAGGGGAATTTGGAAGCGACATGGAAGTCAATGTCTTATCAGAGCCCTGCCTCAAGCATCATTGTCTACAGAAAAACTGATGTTCAGCAGAATCTCAACAGCTAATGCTAAAGAGTATTATTCCCTAGAGAATCAGGAAAGAATATAATAAATGTCCTACTTAGCAAGGGTATATATTGTAAATCTTGCCCTGGATTCTCAGTCAAATAATGCTGTTTAGACTGAATTGCAGTGACCTTGAATTCACATTCACACATTGGCTGCATAATGTCTGTCTCAGTTAGCAAGATGGTTAATGCCCAACTTGATCAATAAGATAATCGATTCCGCTTCAGGTAGATATTTGTTTTGTCAAACAGTATTCAGTGTGTAATAGCTGTTACTAAAATGAAGAGGCAGGGGTAAGGTCCTTGGTGATCCTTGAATTTGTTACATATCAGAGGGTCAGGAAATTTTGAATTTTTTACATAAAATAACAGAAGGGAAAAAAAAAAGAATAAATGAATGCCTGATTTTCCAGTTTCACATCAACACAATTCACACCAAACATGATATAAACTTAGGGGGAATTTATCCATTACAAGCACAGCAAGAAAAACAAGAGGAGAAAGTCCCTTGAAAGTCTCTAGATGTGTCTCTTTACTGTGTGCAGTTCTGGAGCCCCCAGCACAAGAAGGACATGGAACTGTTGGAGTGGGTCCAGAGGAGGCCACGAAGATGATCAGAGGGCAGCGGCAGCTCTGCTATGAGGACAGGCTGAGAGAGTTGGGGCTCTGCAGCCTGGAGAAGAGAAGGCTTTCAGGAGACCTTCGAGTAGCCTTCCAGGATCTGAAGGGGGCCTATAGGAAGGCTGGGGAGGGACTATTGACAAGGTCTTGTAATGACAGGAGTAGGGGCAATGGGTTTAAACTGGCAGAGGGGAGATTTAGACTGGATGTTAGGAGGAAGTTCTTTGCAGTGAGAGTGGTGAGACACTGGCACAGGTTGCCCAGGGACGTTGTGGCTGCTCCCTCCCTGGAGGTGTTCAAGGCCAGGTTGGATGAGGCCTTGAGTGACCTGTGCTAGTGGGAGGTGTCCCTGCCTATGGCAGGGAGTTGGAACTGGATGATCCTTGAGGTCCCTTCCAACCTTACCATTCTATGATTCTATGTTTGGTCATGTTTAGTTCTTTTGGATGTGCACTGACAATATCAAGTCAATGTTTTTGCCAAGAAATAGTTGAAAAATGCCTGATGTTTTCAGTCCACAAAATACAAAGGTGGATATTTAAATTAAGCAGATGCTGAGCTTAATTTTTTGTCTCAAAAGGATGTGATGAATATTGCAAAGGGTACTTGCTTGTTTCTTTTACACTCTTCGGTGATCACAAGCAACAAACCATCTTAAATCCATATGATAAATGTGATCCAGATCCATGGATCATTGTGGAACGATTTTCTCTCAGGTTAATGGCTTCTTTGGTTGACAAGGTAAATGTTTTCTGTATGACAGCAGATGTGTGCAAAAAAACTAAGCATGAGAAGGCAAAGAGGAACTTTTTCTTCCTTTCTCATTTGGGAATGCACGTTAATTTTTTTTGATTAGCAGAAATCAGGTAACAATGAAACTAGTCCTAGTTCCTCCTTTAAGCAACTTGAAAAAATAAGCATGGAAGCATTGTTTGTTCTTACCATACACACCTCTGAGTCAACAGCTGAGCTATGCTATGCATTATTAGATACATTTAATCAAGGTAAATCTGAAGTTTTGGCTGAACTCCAGCACATGAAGGAAAGGAGTTGGTGTGATTATACAAAGAGATTGAGGCTTTGCACTCTGATTAGCCACAAGGTTCAGCCTGATATTTCAAGCAGTCTATTCCTATGGCTAAATGAAGGGAAAAACCAAGAGATTTGTTCAAACAACTATTTCCAGGTACCTGAATGAACATGATGAATGGTACATTATGTACAGATGTATAAATGCACACTTTACATAGCATATTGATGCTTGCAATTTTCCCTTACTGCAATAAATGATTAACATTCAAACTACACAGAAAGACTTAGGGTGGGTCATGGCAATAACACTGGCTTAAAACCAATAAGTTCTAAAATATGTGTTTGTTTTACTTCCTGTCAAAAGAAAATTGGTAATGTTATGAAGTGCAAGTGCTGTCTTCCCAAGATGCTCGGGGTGAAATCTTGAATTGACTGAGATCAGCAAAAATTTTGTCCTTAAGCTCAGTGGCTTAAGTTTTTATGTGTTTATGTGTCAGAACTATGACTAGAAGCATAAAATCTCAGTCCCACCTGGGAGTCGTCTCTGATAGTGCAAACCTAAGAAATGAGTCAAGTAAATACAGCAAAACAAACAGACAACTTCNGGAGGTGTTCAAGGCCAGGTTGGACGAGGCCTTGAGTGACCTGTGCTAGTGGGAGGTGTCCCTGCCTATGGCAGGGGGTTGGAACTGGATGATCCTTGAGGTCTCCTTCCAACCTTACCATTCTATGATTCTATGATTCTGTATGTAAGCTACAGGACCCAGCAACCTAAACACTAATGATTTTGCTTGGGTTTTTCCAGTTGCTGCATCATGTTCAAGTAGCAGAAATCCAAGTAATCCCTTTCTAAATAGATCCAGTGAGAGTATCAGCCTCTCGTGGCTGATTCCAGCAGACATTGGTTGTCTGCATTGATATATGCACTATCAGTGCAGGCAACCAATAGATCCAGTGAGAGTATCAGCCTCTCATGGCTATGATTCCAGCAGACATTGGTTGTCTGCACTGATACTACGTTTTGCTTTTGTTTTTTTTTTTAATTCAGAAAGTGTCATAATAACATGAACCAAAGTCTCAACTTTTCACAACACTCACTCTAAGCAATAGGCAGGTCCCTGAAAGTATAGCTTTGATTTACATATGGATTGAAGGTTGTGACTGGTAGTTATCACCACAACCCAGTAGTAACCTCTCCTGAACTCTGTGCTAATAAATACTTTGTTAGGGCTGTTTGGATTTGAAACCTGAACACCTAGGTTGTGTTCTGCTGTATTTAGAGGCTAGCCTTCATGTTCCATCGTTGGAAAACAGTGTTTAAAAGCTGAAAATAAAAAAACTAGTCAGCTTCATATGAAACACATTTTTCTGCAGCAATAGACATACTGTAAGTAATGGATTTACATCCAACATCTTGCACTGTGAAGCAATTCTTGACAAAGATAAATCAGCCTGAGAAACTTGAAGGAAAAAAACCAAATAATCAAAAGAAAGGGGGAGGGGGGGGGGGATAGAGAAAGTATTAAGACCAGATAAGTACAAAAATAACTAAGTTAACTGAATAAACAGTATGAAAACAAAATATAGCCAAGGGAATAGTGAGGAAGTAGCATAAACACTTCAAAGAAAGTCTTATTTTCAGGAAAAACAATACTATGATTAGTCTCAGTTTTCTACCCTAAAGGTATTTTTCTAAAATTCTTTTGTACATTATTCATATTCTTAGCAGAAAGAGCCACGTTGGCTCTGTGATGATTGGTAGTAGGGTAGCAACAGAAAGAGCTGTTTTGCTTTCTGCTTTGCATTCTTTCGCTGAAGTGGGCTCGAATGGTAAAGTGGCAGTGGAATTTGGCATTCAAGGGTCCACCTTCGGTCTCACAGCTAGGATTTGATTCCCAGCATTCACAGCACCTTTTGAAAATGATGAGTCAGACAGATGCTGGCAGACTTCCAGGTCTTGCTTACATGCGTGAAAGGACACTACTTTTCTTCTGGAAAACATAAAAAACCAAATCAAACTNAGGAAAGGAGGAAAGAAAGGAGGAAAGAAAGAAAGAAGAAGAAAGAAAGAAAGAAAGAAGGAAAGAAAGAAAGAAGAAGGAAAGAAAGAAAGGAAAGAAGGAAAGAAGGAAAGAAAGAAAGAAATCCCATATGAGCAGTCAAGTTTTGTGCTCACAGAGAAGGATGAACTGAATTTGTATCAGAAATCCCTGCACCTCATTAAGGAGTAGATGAATGTACAGTAGTCATAAGATATCTCTCACACTAACCAATTCTGAACAGTAGAAAAGGAAGTGAAGTCTATAATGTTTTTTTGTTTGTTTATTTGTTTTAAAGAAGAGTTTTTTAAGGTTGGGGAAAAAAAAAAAAAGAGGGAGTACTAAATAATTAAATAATAAAATCACATATTGAAAAATACAAGTTCACTTTTCACCTTGCACCAGGTACCGATTAACTATATCCTCAGACACATTTTTTTCCTCATTTAAACCTACATGAGCTGAAGATAAAGTTCGAATCTTGTCACAGAGAGCAACAAGCGAGGAGCTTGAGGCAACGGTGGGGATTGCAAGACACCTGCACCACCAGCACAACCGCCTTGCCTAGTAAACAAAAGGTTGAGGTGTGGGACCTGAGCCCAATCTGGATTCCAAAAATCCCCCAAATTCAGGAAAGTTTGAGTGTGATATTTTTCGTTTAAACCAAAGCCACTGATTTCCTATGAACTTCAGTAAGGGGTAAGGGGGGGAGGGCGTCAGGTTCATTTTATGACGCGCACAAGGGTGACCTCTTCTGGCCGAGGAGAAAACTGCTCACCTTCCTCCCCCGAGTTTTCAAGTGCTTTTGGTGTGCTTGGGGTTTTCGATTGGTCGGTTGGTTTGGTTTTTTTGAGGTTGGTTGGGGTTTTTTTTAGTTTGTTTGGGGTTGTGGGGTGCATTGTTTGGTTGTTTGTTTGTTTTTGGAGGTAGAGGGTTTTGTTTTGGGGTTTTTTTCTTGGGTTTTTTTTTTTTTTTTAGCTTAAATCAAATCGTTCCCCTTCGAAAGGAAGTATTCAAAACTCCATTTCCTCCAAATGTGGACACGTTTTAATCTCTTGTACCAATCCAGAGCACACAGTGATTTGCTTGTAGTTACCCCAGCAACAGATCGCTTGGCTCTGATTGCTACTTTTAAGACTGAAAAAGCCCAGAGTGAAAATTTCAAAGCAAAAATGAGTGCCCAATTTTCAACTACATTTGCAGAAGCATCTGACATAATTGAATCCACAGATTCCCTACTCTGTTTCCAAAGGTGCTGGTTTTGCTAGCAATTGCTGCTGAATGTGCCTGGAAGGAACTTCAGAACCATCCCTAAAGGGCACTCACTATAGGCCAAATAGTGTTGAACAAGACTCCAGAAGGCTAAATTGAAATCTTGAGCAACAGAGACATCAGTGAGAGTTTTGCAATCAGACTCAAGAGCAACACTTATTTCTTTGCTAAGTCTTTTAAAAATTCACATCTATTTCATAATCTTCTAAAATACAATCTCACATAAGCTGGGAAATTATTTCATCTTGAAGCATTAATATTTATTATTTTTATAATAATACTTCAAGCCTTTTGAAAATTTCTGCAAAGCAGAAACATAGCTAAGCCTGTAAATGATCAGTTTGAAAGAATTTTGAAACCTGACTGGCTTCTTTTTCTATTCAGATGAGAATACAGATGTAAAGTCTTAGCTATGGCTGGTGGTAGCTGTAAGACAAACATAAAACATATAAAAGGCTGCTTAAATATTTTCAGTGCAATGGCTGAGACTTCTTAAATATTGTAGCTGTTACAACAGATGAAGATCCATCTGTGGTTGGTAGTAATGTAAGTTTAATTCAATATCATGTTGAAGTCATTCTCTGGTAGAGTTTGAATTTAGCAGCACTAAGAGGGGCCCTCTTCCAACACAAAGCTAGAAATTTTGTCTTGGAGCTAGTGAAAACTGTGATAGCTGATATTTTTGATACATCAGTTCCCAAATTCAGAATTTCTTAGACACACAAACATCACATGGCTGAATCAATTATTTATTCTCAATTGCTTTTTGAAGTACTCTTTGCAAAACCTGCCTGTCCTTATATCTGAAGAGCCTACCTATCATCATTGCACTTCCTGGATAAACATCCTGATTATTTGTAGAATTTTATTTAATACCTCATTATCTTAAGATTAGAATTTAACTTGATGAGGATAATAAATCCACCAGAAATATCTATGCTGTGGCTGAAGGTCTGAAATTGTACTTGAGACAAAACACTCTGCATTCCCTTTGGTTGGAGACTGGTGTGGGAAGCTGCCAAGGGATGAAGATATCTGAGTTCCCATCAGGTACAAAATGCAGAGGTTTGATTTCAGATCTTATTGAGAAGAAGGTTTGAGTTTCACTGACTTAGCTTATTCAGTGCTTATTCTGGGCTGTGAATTCCAGGCCAGCTTGAACACAGGTAACAGTGCTGTCTAACTGTAATTTTAGTGGTTTAATTAATCTGGGATTTTTAATCTGTGATTGAAAAGGAGCTTTGAATATGTAGAGAAGATTTGGTCAGTGAAACACTTTATTGAGGAAACATCTGGAAAACTTAGATACTTTCATATAAGACGTTGGCAACATCAAAGCAGCCCTCCAATCATATTCAGATCTAATTGGGAAGTCATTGAAAATCTTTCCATTATAACTTCTAAACTTCCCCAGTTGCTAAGAAAAACACTGCCACACTGCTACTGGCAGTCACACACAGACCAGTTCAAGGACTCTGCCTCATACAATTCAAGTGGCTGGGAACCTTGCTGCTGCCACAGGAAACAGGCAATTTCCAGGATACCTCTATTCAGGAGGAGAGGCTTTGTTAAACACTTGGCTTTTTGATTGAAAATATGGAGCATGGTGGGATTAAAGAAAATCAACTCCACCAAAATGAACTCTTGCAAACTTGCAACTCATTTTCTAGTTCCTTCTATTTCTCTGGGGGGAAGAAAAAGGGGAAGAGCATCACCACTGGTGACAACTTTGACTTCCTGACAGGAATTAATTCATTATGTCTAACACTGTGAAATAACTAATGGGTGGGATGAGTGTATAGTGTGGCTTTGAAAAGGAAACACTCTCCTTTAAATACTTTGCTATTTTTTGATACTCAGCTGCAGAAATCCTAGGAACACTTTGAGAAACACATCCCCATGCTCAAGGGGTGGGGTGTGCTACAAAAAGTATTTATTAGCACTGTCATGCAGACTGTTGTCCTTTTTCTATGTGTAGGTATGCATTTATTTCTTAGGAGTGTTTTAATTTAGAGTTGAAATTATACACTTAGCCAAAGGAAAAAGAATGGATAAATTGTAAGGAGGAAATATGATGTAAAATCTGAGACATCACAGAATTCACTAACTTGCTGGAAATCTCACTTCACACAAATTCAGATGCAGGATAGTTAAATCTGAAGTTGTATGTTGTAATGCAAGCAAAAAAAAAAAATCACATTTAATAAAATATTTTAATATTAAAGGGCAAAACACACGTATAAAAGGGGGCAGAATGTAATAATATTTCCAGTGCTCAATGTTTGCATCACAGCAAGGATACCTTACTTAACAATTTAGCAGTTTAGAAGAATTTTCACTGAGAATTTCAGTAGAAAGCTGTTTTACAAGAAAAGGAATCAGGCAACTCAGGTTTCAATTTTCATTGGTACCGAGGGAAAAGTATGTCTGGGCTTGAGTGAAAGACAATTTCACTAAGTTGTTTCTTTTCTAAATTTTGTTTCTCTACCTTATGAGGTAATTGCTCCCATCTTTGCTACCTTAATGCAAAATCACTTTGAATCAGGCAGTGCTGTCCTTCAGTCTCTTCAGGTGGGATATTAAGCCTTCCCTTTTCAATATATTGCATTTCAAGCAATCAATGTCTAGTCCTTTTTTTCTATTTCCTTCCTTCCCATAGGCTAAAGCCAATGCCAAGAACTCTTGCAGTCTGCAAAGGGTCCATACAGCTGTTAATCTGATGGTGTGTCTCTGGGGTATAATATTAAAATTACACCCAAGAAAATATTATATAAAACCTTTCACTTCCTACTAGGTAGTTTTTTTCCTGCTCTGGTGCTAGATCTCACTTAGGAAAAACAGACAAAGATGCCTAATACTTCAAAACTTATACTAGAGTTCATCTGCTTGAGAAACAAGGATTTGGTGAAGGTTGTCTTTGAAGTAGTGTCTGCCATCATGGACCAGTTTTATATTTCCTTTTCTGAAGACTTTCACTGTTTATGAATTCTAGGAAACAAGGTTTTCTAGAAGGTAGACAAGCAGGCTGCAAAGATGGAAAATCAATAAAAATCTAGGAAAGAGTTTACCTCTTAGTGAAAGAAGCAAGGCACTTAATCTATGTGATTTAATTTCCCTTCCCTCTGTAATAAAACTCAAATATTAACAACATCCAGCAGAGCACTCACTCTGTTTACCTGTGAGACTCACTGCTGTGAGTAGCTCTTGCATTTATCCTATCTTCTTTGAGTAGTCCATTTTTCAGTTGACAGTGATTAGTACCTACACGCCCACTGCACAATTTAGTCCCATAAATTAGTCTAAGATCCTATAGTCAGTGTAAAGAATATAGAAAATACCAAAATAGAAAATATACAAACTGAAACAGTTTATGAGACAAAGAAAAGGGTTCAATTCTAAGGAATTTAGCTATTTAAAATGAGGACACTTAGGTAGTAACATCTCAGCCAATGATGAGACACATGAAACCTTAATACTGTATATATTCTGACTTCTATTGTTTAAAGCATCACTAATGTAATTTGTCCAGATCATGCAAATCCACCATCCTTTATTTCCCTTATTTCCCATGTTGCAGAGGTTTTTCATTGAATTTCCTAACCACAGTACAATAAGTACTTACAAGACTTCTATCAAGAGATGTTGAAACAAATTCATCAAAAACTTTGCCTGTCTAATGTCTTCTCAAAATTTCAAAGCAAGGTAATCTCCAGAATTACTTTTGAGTCCTCTGGAGCGTTAGATCCTTGAAGTTCTGAAGGCAACAGCACTTGGCTGAAACACATCCCTTGAGCCTTCCCTAGTTTTAAACAAATCAGCATGATGGAAAAATGCATCAGAGTCCTGATTCATCAAGGTAGCCCAGTCTGATCTCCAAACCTGCCTTGTAACATCACAGAATCACAGAATGGTAGGGGTTGGAAGAAATCTCTGAAGATCATCCAGTTCTACCTCCCTGCTGAAGCAAGTTTGCCTAGGTCAGGTTGCACAGGAATGCATCCAGGGGTGTTTGAAAGTCACCAGAGAAGGCCACTCCACAACCTCTCTGGGTAACCTTTTCGGCCATTTTCTGTTTGTTTCCCTGTGTGAATGCAAAGTATTTTTCATACAAATATTTGTGTCCCCAGGAATCCTGTTCTGGATAAAATCCTCTCTGGCAAAGAATGTGAGCAGGTCTGACTTCAAAGCTAGGTCTGTCCTCACAGCTAGAACATACTAGATGCTCTTTAGATCACTGTTCTTTGCAGTGAGTCTGTTGAAATAATTTTAACTTTTCATATAGTAAACCAACTGTCTACAAGCTAATGAATATTTGTGGTATCTTCTGGATCATAAACATGAGATAAAGTAATAGACTGTCCCATAGTCAAGATCAGATAATTGTAAATTTTGAAAACATTCTCAGCACATACCACTGAACAGTTTTGCTGTTTCCATTTCCATTTCTAGGGTTTCCATTTCAGACAAGCTGAGATTGCTGAGTTTGGAGTTCCTTCACTAACACAGTTACATCATAACCCCAATATATCAGATGAGTCAATCAATACTACACAGCTAAAAGTGCCTATTCGTAGTGGATTCTAGAAAACTGCAACCTCTGCTCAAAGCTTTCAAATCAGTTATGCATTAGAATGCAGAGGGCTGTGGGTTTAGGTCACATCTTGACATTCTGGACAAAAGATTTCAGGTCAGATGCCAGGTCAGCACTCAATCTTCAGATTTGCACTCCCACAGTAATACCAAGAAGTATATTTTAAAGTCTTACATCATCCTGTCCAGGATTCCCTTATAAAAATGAAAGGCTTGACTCTAACTTCAGATCTGGAAGCCACATCTTCAGTTTAACACCTCCAACTCTGGCAATCTGTTCAAACAGCAAGGTTAGCATAGCCACAGTCACTGACTTCTCAAGATAGTAGGTAGAGACACAGTCATCCACATTTCAAGGTTATCAACTCAAGCCTTTTTAGAAGGACACCTTTAGAGAATTTAATACCTTCTAGTGTTACACTGCACCTTTACATTATATTTCCATTTTGCTTGTCTTCCTGCCTATTGTTAAGGAGGTCAGCCACAGACACAATTCACTGATAGAGCTACAGACCTTCTGACATTGCAGTCTGTTAAATGCAAAAGATCACTGCTAACTGGTAACTCCTTCCCAAAGCTCAGCTAGTGCTACTGTGTCATGAGAGGGAAGCCCATCAACAACCAACAAACAAATAAAAACCAACCGACCCATAAATCCCCAAACCCTAGAACATTCCCCAGCCACAAACATCTGTAAATTTCCATGGCTTTCAGGGGCTGGAAACCCACCAGCCCTGAATGATTCCCAGCACCTGTGCATGACTTCCACACAAACCAGAATCAGCTGCTTTTTAAAGAGCCCCAGAACTCCCATGCTCTGTAATGCTGTGGTGGAGAAGAAAATGTCTTACATTTTTATTTAAGCAGGAGCTAGAGTGGAAGACAAAGTAGAGCTTATGGACATGAGAAGAGGAGGTTTAACTGAAGGCAGAAATAAAATAAGGGCAAAGTTGGGATAGAGCAATGGGATGTGATGTAAATTGGGAAAGAGCAGTAATAAGCAGGAAAAGAAGTAATAAGGCTGAAGTAAAACGTATTCAGAAGGTGTAAAACATAGGCTAGGAAAGAAAATGACACTAAGAGGGCATGAATAAAGGAAGAACCATGAGGTACAGTAGAAAAAGTGAGTCTAGAACCAATATAAACATGAATGGAGTGTGTATAAAGATGGAAAGCCACTTCTGCAGGTGAACAGGGGAAATAAAACCCCAGCTGTGGAACTGATGTGTTAAATTTACTTGTTTTATGGTGAAACTGCTTGTAAAGAGGAACCAACTTTGGAAATTATTTGAAAAGTGAGGTTTGGACTTGGTAGACCAGAACAGCTGTTCAGAAGCCATTACAATCCATTGTGCAAATTTTTCTTAGTTCAATCCTTATTGGCTTAATAGAGTACTCAGCAGGAATCCTTCTGGTCCCTTCTATTAATCTTGCTGTCAACTCTGCACAAATTCCACACTTAAAAAAATATCCCCAGCCCACCCCCTACACTTACAGCATGACAAGAATGCAGAGGGAGTCAGACCCACTCTGCCACAAAGAGGAGAGGGCTGCACTGCCTATTGCAGAAGCAAAAGGAGGAAAAGAGACACATTGATGTCCCTGGCTCCCTTGCCTTTTCCTTTATCTAAACATCTTGTTTTGTGTTGCTTTTCACAGGACTGGTGTTTTCACCTCTTCTAAAGTGAAGTAGAGCTGTCCCTCATCACATCCCAAAACACAAGGGACACAGAGTTTTACTCTTCACTCATCCCTATCCTGCCTCTTCCACTCAGAATGATCTCATGTGTAATGCTACTAGTCCAAGGACTGACAGAAATCTTCTTGATGTTTGTTTACATAAAAGACATCTTTAAAAGGATTAGTGCAGGAGGGGATGTAACTTTTCCCTCTGTGGTCAAAGTAGGGTATATAATCTTGTTTTTTTAAACCCACACTGGTACACTCGCACTGCTTTCTACTTCATAGAAAGTAAGCAGAGATGTTTCAAATAGCTAGAGGAAAGGTTACATTCAAATTGCATGGGATTTGTTTCCTACAAATATCTTTGCTATCCAGTAGATGCAAAATAAATGCTAGGACATCATTAATTTTGCTTTCTCCTTTCATTCCTGTGTATGATGTATTGTGAGAGTTTGATGTATCGTTGAATTAGGCTTCAGGCTGGGGTAGATTTTTCCTGCTTTCCCTAATAGCCCCTTGGAAAAACTGCAAAGAGATGTCTATGTGACCTTAACCACTGCAGCTCTGCTGGTTTGGTTAGCATAGCTGTTTGGTTTGGAGGAGTCAGCTTAGGGAAAGATCTGTGGGTATGGCACTCCACAAAGCACTTGAAGAGCTGTGACTTCATGCAGCAGTTATAGCAAAATGTTTAAACTTTCACCTGGAGCTGACTGATCCTCTATGTCATACATCAAAGATTGCAATCCAGCTTACTTTATCGTGCAATTAGAACTTTGCTATTACTGAAGAGCCTTGTCCTGAATCCTGCACTGAAGTTCATCCTCTTTGGAGATTTCTCTGTGAAGAAGGGTTAGGATTCCATTAACTTCTTCTCCCTCTTCATAGACTCATAGAATGGTAAGGTTGGAAGGGACCTCAAAGATCATCTAGCTCTTCACTTTGAAAAGGCAGAAGCCTTACCTACCAGAACCTTTAATGGTGCATCTGAAAAGGAGGCTGAAATTTCCATGTGTAGTAAACAGAATGAATACAGCAACAGACTACGGAACGCTATGTAAATTAATCACAAGATTTAGAATGTTTGGTTATGTCTTGCATTAATCAGTATGGTTTTAATTACACTTGCCACAAATGGAACACTTTTTTTTTCTTTACTAAAGGATCAAGAGCCAAATTTGAAGATAACAGACTTTTCACATGTTTTGTACCTTCTGTCATGACAGATCAAGCTATCTCCACTGCATGATGTGTATTACTCTTTTAACAGTAATGTTAGTTTTCTTCAGGGCAATGTCATAACAAATAAATATAAAGCATAAATGTGATGTCTCTATATCCTTAGCATCTGAGGTGTGAGATTGCCTACATTAGCAACTGCCCTTGAGCTAAAACAAGACAGTCTGAAAATTCAGATCTGCAAAAAGATTTTACTGCTGTTCTCGTAGTGAAGAATTTATAGGTAAACCAGTGCCAACTTTTACTATGCATGTAGCTTGGATTTTTTGGATTTTGTTCAACTTCTAAAAACCTATTTGACAGCACAGATTTGTCTATGGGCAAAATAGCTCAAAGACAGGCAGAATGCAGTTTCCCATGTATGTGCAAAGAACCACTGAATCTGAAGGAATGATTTAAAAAACATTAAGGGACAGACATAGCATTACTTGGAGTAAATCAGCACAGCAATTTCCAATTCAAAGAAGCTACACTGATTTGTACCAGATGAGGATGTACCCATAGTAAAATCAGTTTAAAATTTAAATATTTACACAACTGAGGTATTAGAGAAAGTTTAAAAGTAAAAGGCTTCATCTTTCCAGCCAAAGTCCCATGACTTTTTGTGGTTCCTGGTGTGTTTCCACCATGCTATATTCTTGACTGAATTACTGGCTCTTAATTTGCTGCAGGCCATCATGTATCTGTATCTGTGTGCAGTCCTGACCTGAACAAACTTAGCTGAATAAAAGTAATTTTTTTTTTTTCTAAAAGACATTTAAAATTAACAGAAAATAATTGCTCTTGAATTACGAATACAAGGTGATAAGCAGAAAGAAAAGGTTTGGTAACATTTAACAACTGAGCAGTGAAAAGAATTCTCTAATAGAAATCTAAGGAAATTTCAGCACATTTAGGTCCAACTGAAGACTCTCCATGAATCTGATGTCATCACCCTTTGAGATTTCCCTCTGGATGGTGCTTGGCCCCCAAATTCTGTAGATTACTTTTCCCAGACATGTTCTTGTATTTATTGGCAGCTCCCCTGGAGTCAATGGCTTATTCTGCATTGAAGCCCTTGTATGTAAACTGAAGGTATTTTAATAAAAAACTCTAGATTAAAGGTGTTTTGCTGAAGATTTTAAGTGCAGTCTCACATCCTGGTCCATGTATACCTCAAGGAACATGTGATTCAGTAGTTTTAATGCTTTGTCCAGTTCTTTGGGCTGATCCATAGTCCAGATGTTCTAGCAGAAGTTATCTGGAAGCCAATACTCTACTTGGGACCATTCTTTTTAAATACAAAATAATGAGTCAAGTCATCCACCTGGAATAATGAAAAGAATTCCCCCTCCTCCATGAGAACAGCTCAGCTTAACTTACTGATCTAGCAGGGTGGGAGGGAAAAAAAAAAAAAAAAAAAAAAAGAAANAAAAAAGGAAGAAAAAAAAGAACATCCTCTGAACTTCCACAGTGCCAGCCTATTTGGAAAGCACTTAGTATATACTGCCAGTGCAGCCACTCATCCAAGCTGTCCAAGTGTTATTAAAAGTGTCTGCAGTTTCTTTACCCAGATAAGTGTATTAGGACTGAGTTTCAGCTAAGGAAGTTGAAAGGTGGTTAAGCATTGCTGGAATGTCAGCCATTTAGTCTCTGCTTTTGCTTACAGGAAGCATACACGAGGAGTTCTCCATTGCAGACTCATTTCTAGGGCTCACTTTTTCATGCAAGTATGCCTGTGCATGAGCTACACATCTGGAGCTGTTGATCTTTGATTTTTATATGAGCTGAACGAGTTACCTAAATGAGCATGCACTTTCAATACTCTTTTAGGCCAGAATATAGGCTACCCACCTTAGCCATGCTATAACTGAACCTTCTACATGTTAGTTAACATTTCCCTTTGTAATTCAGACTATGATTGCTGCCATTCTAACTTTCCAGATGTTTCACTTGGCATAAATTCATTACAAAACTTTTTTTTTTTTTTTTTTCAGTACAAATATCACTAATCTGAACCATCCAGATCCACTAATTGTAGATATTTCTGGAATCAGAAAGAGATCCCTACAGTAACATCAGTGTATTATATGGTTGTTTACATAGAAGAAAAAAATAAAAAGAGCAGATGAAAAATTAGGAGTTGATTCAGAAATCTAAAAATTAAGCCAGCTGTATAAACCTCCTTCTTCCTCCACCTTAGAAAATAATGTTTGTTATTTTTTTAAATTGTAATTTTAGAGGTTTTGTTCAGGGTAAGATGCACGAAGAATTCATGTTCATATTTTTATTATCTATGTTTCTTTAACACTCTTTTAAAAAGTAAAGTCCAAAATAACTGTTACATGTAGAATGGGAATATTTGAAGTGTGGCATACAGCAACATATTTTGGTGAAGGATATCTTTTGATTACCTCAAAAGACACCAACCTGAAGTTGTTTAACATCTCAAGTACACTAGGCAAGCATCTGGATTGCTTCTGAATATACTAATATGCCCTTCTCAATGTTTAACACATTTATTTTCACCAACAACCCCATCAGGAAGAAATATTAATTTACTAGTCTATGAAATAATTTCCCATTAATAAATGAAGAAGAAACAATGTGCTGATTTGGGAGAAACTAATTTTAGACCATGGTCACAATAATATATGAGTTTTTTAGCAATTCCTTTCCATTTACTCACATAAAAGTATATTCATTAATAGATACATTCAAATGTATGACTCCTCTGATTACATTATTGTGTCATTTCATAACCACTATCCCATAAGGATGAATTTTCCTGTGCTTGGCAGAGGACCATGTCAAATTGCTGCAATAAGGATAAATGGTAACTTCTAAGTTACTTTTATTGGCATTAGGAGCCCTTAAGCATGGCATCTGCAAACCAGACAAGATAATATATTTTAAAAGCTCAACATTCCTCAACTAAATGACCCAGTAGCAGCATGACAGACTCCCTCCTGTAGCCAAACCCTACACAATTAGGCAAGCCACAAAAATTATGAATGAAATGGTGTCTTAGGCTTTGTCCTGAAAGAAACTGCAGCTGAACTTTGACATAAAACATTTGGGAAAGAATTTGAATGCTGCTCACCCTGAGAGGAAAAGACCTCACCAGCCAGCCTCTCTGGGTTATATCCCAAGAACTCAACCACTCTGTTTTATCTGGCTCCAGCTGTCATGATCAGAGATGGGGAAGCAGGTGCCCACTCCCTGGAAGCAAGGGTCAGGGTCCCAGCAAAAGGGGAACAAGGAGGTTTTATAAAGCACACACATGAAGTCTAGCTAACAGCTGATGAAGACAAGACATTGCAGGTAGGAAGGGCTCTAACAAACAAATAAAAACCAGAAGAATGCTTTCTAAAGGATGTCAAAGCTGTATGTGGTTAGAAAAATACATTCTCATTTTTAAAGGAAGATGTCTCACTAGAACTATTTGTGTCTAGCTGAATACGAATTCAGCCACATAACAGAAAGTGAACCTGAGGCAAAAAAGGAAAAAAAAAAGTATATTCCTATCTCAAATATTCAAGTTTGATGCAGAGTTCTGTTGAGACTATATATAGGGAAAAAAAGGTCAAACCTTCTCCAAATTTACTTCAAAATATGAAAACATTTGCAACTCACAATGCCTTTCCTAGAACATTTTGCAGAGCCATTACAGCTTAAGAGTTTTATTCAGCTATTTTTCTCTTTTGGAGCTGAATGTTCCCTTTTTTTTTCTTATCATTCATAGTACGTGTCAACATTGATGTCCTTAAAATATATAATAGCTGCAGGCAGAATGAATTCAGTCATGATCCTTCTATGCAGAAGCAAATCGCCAGTAAAATTAGCACTCATTAAAAGCAAAAATGTTTAAAACCTAATATCTCATTGCAAAACTGTCCATTTAGTGAAACTCAATTAAAATGCAATTAGCTTTATAAGTGATGTATATAATGTCTAAGAAGGTCAATTGCTCTGCACTTTACAGCTCTAATTTGTTTTCAGATTAACTACTGTGTGTCATGGTAGGCCTAAGTGGGCCAGAATAGGCTTATACATGTCCTGGCTAGCCCAGACATCTTCCCCTGCTCCCCCTCCTTCTGATTTGGGGAGAAGCAACTGTGGGAAAGAGGACAAAGAACCTGGAGCCACTGAGTCTGAGGACTGTGGCTTGCCCAGACTTGTTTTGCATCCTGTGGAAAACAAGGTACACAGCTTGCCTTGTGCAAGGCTGCGCTCTGCCCTAAAAAGGGTAAAGCAAGCCTATGACTTCACCTAATACAGTCAGGCTTGGGTAACTGCCACCCTGATTGGCTATTCTGTGTCCAAAGGCCCATTAGTCTTGGGATGTATTGATAAAAAGGGATGAGCAGGTAGCACGGTGCTGCTGCTGCCTCATTGCATCCTGGAAACTTCACTGCTTCAAGTTTACCAGGAACAGGCTCTAAATGCCTGCACGCGATCAGCCTGTAGAAGCAGCATGACACTGTGCCAAGCCTGCACATGACATTGCCTCCTGCCTGCACACGGCATTGCAACCTGCCTGCACACCGCGTTGCACCCTGCCTGCACATGGCATTGTATCCTGCCTGCACATGGCGTTGCATCCTGCCTGCACACGGCATTGTATCCTGCCTGCACACGGCGTTGCATCCTGCCTGCACACGGCATTGTATCCTGCCTGCACATGACATTGCATCCTGCCTGCACACGGCGTTGCATCCTTCCTGCACACGGCATTGTATCCTGCCTGCACATGACATTGCATCCTGCCTGCACATGACATTGCATCCTGCCTGCACACAGCATTGTATCCTGCCTGCACACGACATTGCATCCTGCCTGCACACGGCGTTGCATCCTGCCTGCACACGGCATTGTATCCTGCCTGCACATGACATTGCATCCTGCCTGCACACGGCGTTGCATCCTTCCTGCACACGGCATTGTATCCTGCCTGCACATGACATTGCATCCTGCCTGCACATGACATTGCATCCTGCCTGCACACGGCGTTGCATCCTTCCTGCACACGGCATTGTATCCTGCCTGCACATGACATTGCATCCTGCCTGCACATGACATTGCATCCTGCCTGCACACGGCGTTGCATCCTTCCTGCACACGGCATTGTATCCTGCCTGCACATGACATTGCATCCTGCCTGCACATGACATTGCATCCTGCCTGCACACAGCATTGTATCCTGCCTGCACACGACATTGCATCCTGCCTGCACACGGCGTTGCATCCTGCCTGCACACGGCATTGTATCCTGCCTGCACATGGCGTTGCATCCTGCCTGTCCCTCTGCAAGGCTGCTGCTGAATCGGGAGTCAAGAGGAACCAGGTCAGAGACTGTGCCAGACTCCAGCTGCCTGAGAAAAGAGCCTGGGAAAACTCCAAAGCCTCTAACGGCTTTGAGACCACTGACAGCAACCCCTCCACATGCTTTGGGTACTATCTGATAGTATTTTGTGGGTAAACGCTCAAAGCCTCTTGTAATCACTAATTGCCTTCTGCCATAAGCAGAGCAGAGCTTCCTGCGTCCATCTAGTGGATAAGTAGTATAACTAACTGCAAGCGGTGTAGTGACCACAAGAACCTTCTCTTCCAGTTTAATGGTTGCTTTTGCTGGTTACCTCTTAAAGTGTTCCAGTTTTGCCTGTTCCCTGTGTGTATAAATTTCTGAACTGTGCATTTTGAACCCTGTAAATAAGTTTTCTGGCGAGATTTAATGTTAATAAACAGTTTTCATAGTTATTAACAATCTTCATCTGGATATCAAAATCAATATTGATTATTAATCTTGCATCACTCATAACAGTATGAGAAAATTTAGAATTACTTCTAAACTTTTCTCTTTTAGGGAGTATTTGCTGATATATGCTGCCTTCACTTAAGCACTGTTATTAAAAAGGAAAAGCTGAATAATTCCTAGGGAGTTCTGTGTTTAGTTTTCTATTCTTCTTGATAGTTTTGAATGGTTGAATTTCTAGTGATGGACACCTGGAATCCCTTACTTTCAAAGATGCCTAATTAGATATTGTAATCCATATAAATCAACATGTTCTGACTTTAAAAGATACTTAATTAAAATCTAAATATCTATCAATGGGAGGTTCCCAGGCTCACAGGATGTCAGAGGTTGGAAGGAACCAAAAGAGATCATCAAGTCCAACCTCCCTGCCAGAGCAGGACCAGACAATCTAGCTCAGGTCACACAGGAACACATCCAGACAGGCCTTGAAAATCTCCAGAGAAGGAGACTCCACAACCTCCATGGGGAGTCTGCTCCAGTGCTCTGGGACCCTTACAGTAAAGAATTTTCCCCTTGTGTTGAGATGGAACCTCCTGTACTGCATCTTCCATCCATTGTTCCTTGTCCTATCTCAGGCAGCAAATGAGCAGAGCCTGTTCTTCCCTTCTTGACCCCCATCCCTCAGGTATGTATAAACATTTATTAAATCCCCTCTCAGCCTTCTCTCCTCCCAGGTCCCCAGCATCTCTTCATCAGGCAGTGGTCCAGTCCCTCATCATCCTGGTAGCCCTTTGCTGGACTCTCTCCAGCAGATCCCTTCAACTGGGGAGCCCAAAACTGAACGCAGTACACAAGATGGGGTCTCCCCAGGGCATGATGGTATGATGAAATACTTCTCTCTAGGCAGCTATTTCTCTTTACTGACCTGTGAAAGATCTGGACAGCTAGCTCTGATGGATGCCCAGGTTCCACATTTCTTAGATGATTTGATGATGTGAGTCACCACTAAATGTGTATAGTAATTTAATTTGGATAAAAATACTTATGATACTTTAAATCCTTCGCACTAACTCTAGTAGCAATAAGATCAATTTCAAACATTTGTTATAATGTTAAGAGATGAAAACAAAACAAAACAAATCTGTACTGAAACAGTGAAATCAATTATTTAACAAATTATGAACCAGCATGAGGTGGAAACTAGATTCTCATCTACCTATTTTATGAGTCTTCTTGGTGAACTATTTAACATCCTTATCCTTACTGTTCATGCTTCTAGATTTTATTTCTACTTAATTACTGATGAGCTAGAAAGATCTTCTCCCTTCACTCGATGTGTATACTTGATCTTGTTGTTTCTGAAGCATCTAAGGGAAACCAATTCCTTTACCTTTTATCTGCTAAAATGTTACCTTTTCCATCCACAAATAGGTCTATCATTTTAGACTTTATTTTGCTCCTACAATATTTAAGCTGCATTAGTTATTTAGCTTTAAGTCAAAGGGGTTTTATCTTTGGAACCTCATACATTCCACACTCTTTTCTGTGTCTGTATGAACACAGTTACATTGCTCTTTTTTTTTTTTTTTTTCATATCAGCTGTCTTCACTTCGCTTTGGAGACAGCAAAAGACTTTTAACAAAAGTCATCTCTGATTTCCAGTTATTTTAGGGGTTGGGTTTCTTGTTTTGCTGAGGGGTTTGTTGTTTGTTTGCTTTGTTGTTTTTATTTTAATTTTAAATATTATATTAATTTAAACCACAAAGTTAAAATAATGAATTGCAAAGTTTCCCGTTGGCACAAGTCTTTTTCTCTTTCTTATGTAGTGAATTTACAGAAGGTATTTTCTTTGCATCCTTAAATTACATCAAAGAATTGGTTCCTAGCAGGTAACTATGATTTTTTTTTCTTTCTTTCTTTTTTTTTTTCTTGTTTTTTTTAATAAAGAGAAAATTGGTGCATTTTCTGCCTTCACCACTCCTTTGTATCGCAGAAACATCAGGGAAAAATTATCCTCTGGCCTTATGTCTGGCAAATTATAATTACAGAGCAAACCAGACATTGTCAAGCTTGGAAGCACTTAAATACCTGTTATTTTGAAACAGTACTTTTTTCTCTAAAAGACTTGAACAAGCTTTTTGGTAGTTTCAGAGACAGGTATCACTTTTATTTTTTTTGTGACTGTGTTTTGCTATGGAATGACTCTGCCTGTGTGAAACTATTTTTTATAATTGAGTTCTTAGTGTTTACATATTCTTATGATAATAACAACAAAAGTATCTAAGGAAGTGAGGTTATGTGGAGATATATACACACATATATATATAGATTAAAAAAATTGTCTTTTAACCTAAGCCATATGCCTGAGCTGAAACTTGTGCCACATCCAATGCATGTGGGAGCAAGCCCAAGCTCAGCCATGGGTTCTGGACATGCTCTTGAGCACAGCTGTGGCTCTTGTCGTGGTAGGCCTGGACAGGCCAAATTAGGCTNTATATATTTAATAGTCATTTCCAGATCCTGTTATAACCTGTATATTGTTTCCATAACGTTGCAAAGAGCCTGTTATTATTGTTATCATTGTTATTATTATTATTAAATGGTGGTGGGGGTGGTGCGAGTTCCGATTATTTAATATTAATAAATCATATATTAATATTTTTATAATATCACCTCGCAGTACCTAATACCCCCTCCCCGACAGCTCTCAGCCTGTGCTTAGCCCTCCTAACCTGAGCAGCACAAATGTACATGAGAAGGTAGCACCAGCTGTTCAGTGTGTGTGTCCTCCATCACTACTGACAGTAATGTCCATCATCTGCCTACTCCATCACACAGCACTCAAACAGCCCGTGCTTCTGGATCCTGCAGCTTGTCTGAGCAGGGTGCAAAGAAGTTTTCATGGAGTTGTAGAATTATTTCAGCTGGAAAAGACCTCTAAGATCCTCAAGTCCAACCATCATTATGTGCCATTCACTTATGGGTTTGGGGCTC
The DNA here is from genome assembly GCA_013399055.1 of Ramphastos sulfuratus. NCBI lineage: Eukaryota > Metazoa > Chordata > Aves > Piciformes > Ramphastidae > Ramphastos > Ramphastos sulfuratus. The sequence goes on along the minus strand of WBNM01029094.1, from coordinate 45,698 downwards.
TTATTCTAGCTTCTTCAAAGACACAATACATTTGTAGTCTACATATATTTAATGAAATAGAAAACTCTGTAGAAAAGCAGAACTTGTTGACTTATTCCTTCTGAGTGAGTTTGAGTTTCTAATGGGCTGATTGGTTTGGGTTTGTTTTATTTTCTGGCTTCTTACACCTTACTTTTCACGAGAAAAAAGGAAAAAGAAAAAAAAAAAGAGAAGTGGAAAGAGAAAACAAAGGGCTTATTTAAAAGCAAGTATACTGAAACCTGTTAATACTTTGTGCTTAACTTTTAATGAGAAAATTATTGCTTCTGAAGAAAAAAAACCCAAAAGGTAATAGCATCAGGAAATTAATACATCCCAAAGTAAGCAGAAAAAGTCCTTAAGTGATTATTACCTTCTCATTTGCATAGATAAATACTCCCATGGAAGGTTACCTACAACAAAGAATTTCAAGATTATTTCTCTAGTCTTTTGTTTATTTTGTCATTAATCTTGTTCAACTGCCTGTACAAATAGTACCAGATATCAAACACATTTTTTGTAGCCTTTAATTACTATCAAACTAAGCCCAGGGCATGAGTGGTGTTTAAGAGAAGCAACCTATTATACATAAGTCTAGCTCTATTTGCACGCTTGTGACTGGAGTCAAAGTTGACAGCTTACGGCAGCAGTGGCATGTACATGAAATTTAGAATCACAACTCCAGGGGAAGTGCATTAACTTAAACAGATCAGAAGTGCAATTTTTTATTTCAGCAGACTAATACCCTTGGAAAGCAACTTCATGGTTGGGTTTTGGGGTTTGTAGGGTTGTTTTTTGGGTTTGGGTTTGTTGTTTTTTTGTTTTTTTTATGATAAATTTGAAAGAGACTTTGCCTCTAGGAATGTGGTAGATGAGAGCTATATGGACAGAAATAAAATCCATGTAGAACAAAAAGTCCACAGAGGACCTCTCTGTCACTTAAACCCCCTTAGTGATTGATGTAGCATTTAGCCTCTTCAATCAGAAGATTTGTACTCTGACACTCTGTATTTACTGCTATCTTAGTACATAAACTTCTTAAAGCAGGGAAAAAGACAAACTGACTCCTGAGTGTGTAATTTTGGCAAGAGAAAGGAAATGGTTAAAACCATGTGCTCACATCATCTGCATGAAAATCCTGCTGGTTTTCATGAAGAATGATTCTCAGGTCTGCAGTAATACTGTTTCCAGAACAAAGTGCTCCTCAGAGAAGAGAAATATTAAAAGATCACATTTTCTATTATTATTGTGGTTGTTGTTGTTATCATAATCATTATAAAGATTGTTATTATTACTACTATTGTTATTACTATTATCAGTACTATTATTACTATCATTGCTACTATTATTACTATCATTATTATCATAATAAATTGATATTGAAATGGAATTAGAATGGTATTGGAGTAATTCAGTTAAAAAAACCAGTTCAATCAATCAGCTATATGAGCTTTGGAGTGCAAAGAAGTGGAAATAGAGAATCTGTAACAGGACTTTTAAATAATGCTCTTTTATTAAACTTTTGTATGTTATAGGATAACCAGATACTGTCACCGTAAATACATGGGGAAAAAACCCCACACTGAATATTCACTGTTTTTCTAATATATTTTACCCAGGGAACCAAGATGTTAGTTGAATGACAGGGAAATACATGCACTCCATTGCATTTGGAATTCAGTAATAATGACTCTCCTTATCAGACAGAGGCTAATATCCCTAGGAATAAAAGCAAGACAATTTGGTCAAAACACGAATTAAATCTATTCTCAACCCTTTTTGTGTCAGGAAAGATTTTGACTCACCATGAGAATGACTGAGAGGCAGTCAATGCTCCTTCAAAGTCCAAAGCCCCTCTGGCTTTGCAGCATTATTTTGTGCAGTACCAAAAAACTTAAAAGCTTTCTTGATTCCTTTTTGTGCTTTAGTGTCGAATTTCATACATTCTGTCACAGCTGCTCCCTTACAGTTCCAGGGGTTTCAAGCCTCATAATGACCTTTCTGATTGCCCCTGACCCAACTTTCATGTTTCCATGACGTAGTGTCATGATATTTCCATGAAGTGCAGTCCTTGAAGGAGTTAATGCTCCTCTGCCATTCAGCTGTTAGTTTCTCTTGAATTTCCCACTAGACTGTCACAAAGGATAACAGAGATGTAATAAAAAGGTCACGCAGGTGCTCCCGCAGAATATGTTATCAAGTCCTACCAGTGAAGGAATGTGAGTAGGCCTTTTTGAATGAACAATGAGGAGACAATAAAAGGAAAGTCGAATTATATACAGCAGGAAGGTTTGCACTGAAAGAGTAAATAAGATTTACTGTATTCAAAGAGCCTGAAAAATTGCACTCATTAACCATGTATCAAGTAAATCGATAATACCATTATGCGTTACAATGTGAATTAGCTTTAACAGCTATTTCATACAGCTCAGCAGGGACTTACAGCTAATTCAGTTTCTCTGGCATTGTATTCACACTAATATTGCTTCCAAATGGTATTATTTTCATTTTGTCCTTCATCTATTTCTTCATCTTATTCAATGCTTCTAAGAAATTACAGCGGTTAAGAGCTGTAGTTTTAACAGGAGGTTCATTGCTGCTGCTGCACCTCGTGTCCAAACGCTGAAGACCAAACCTTTGTCTTGCATATACTCCTACAATGCCTTCATTAGCCAGTCAGCTTTCCATTCCACAATAGATCAATGCCAGCTCCCAATGATTCCTTAAAACAGGTCAGCCATGAAGACTGCTGCAGTAGGGATCCTTCCATCTACCTCTCTCCTTGCTTTGGCTTTGTTGAAGGCTTTCTATATAGCTATTATGCTCAAGTACAGCAGCTGCATGCTTAATTGGGAAACAGCAAATGAAAATCACTTGATGTTCACACCTTTGCTCTGCTACATGCTTTAATTTCATAAATAAGGGCAGGAAGGAGGGAAAGATACAAAAGGGTGCTTTGTGGAAAAAAAAATCCAATAAATATGGCTCATGTAGATAGCAAATGGATATATCATGGACAAAACAAAATAAAATGTTAGCAGTGAATTATGGCAAGGCAACACACGAGTGACATTTAAGACTTTCAGTGTGTGAGGACTTGTGACAGAAGTCTCAACCTTTATGAGAGAGAAACCAGGGCAAATATTCAATAGAGCATAACCAAAAATGTCTGTCATAATAATATGCCAACAGTCTTCCACAGGGTCATTTCCCCTGGTAAAGAGATCATAATAGATTTAATTTATGATCTAATTTTGCTTCTTTTATTCCACAAAGATTTGTTTTAAATAGGAAAGGAAAGGCACATCGAGATTTTTTTGTGTTAAAGTAAATAATACCCAGGAAGAAAATGAGGAAACTGAAGAGATATAAGGAGGATGGAAGGAAAATCATATATTTTATTTGTTGCATCATAACCATTGCTCTTCTAAGATTTTGTCTTCTATATGACCTTTTATTTCTCTAGACAGATATACAAGGTACAAAATTCCGAGATATATGAGATTACTAAATCTTACACAATAGTCAATGAGGTTCACATCCACAAGCCATTTCCAGCATTCAAATGAATCACAGAAGGCATATGTGCAGCCCAGATTTCAAACATTGCTGCACAATGTATTTAGCTAGTGAAATGATAAGGCTAGAGAACCCTTTTGAGTTGATTCTGCCTCTGAAACTTGAGGTTGCCTTCACTCCTTGTGTGCTTTTACCCAAAACGCACTTTTGTGGTACTGCGATTAAATAATTTTTAAACCCCCAGATATTTCTTATTAGACCATAAGTGGAAGTGTGGAAATAATCAAATTGATCAGTGCTCTTAATTGATCAATTTGATCTGGAGTACTGCGTACAGTTTTGGAGCCCCCAGCACAGGAAGGACATGGAACTGTTGGGGTTGGTCCAGAGGAGGCCACAAAGATGTTCAGAGGGCTGCAGCAGCTCTGCTATGAGGACAGGCTACAAGAGTTGAGGTTCTGCAGCCTGGAGAAGAGAAGGCTTCCAGGAGACCTTAGAGTAGCCTTCCAGTATCTGAAGGTGGTCTACAGGAAGGCTGGGGAGGAACTATTGACAAGGTCTTGTAATGACAGGACAAGGGGCAATGGGTTTAAACTGAAAGAAGGGAGATGTAAACTGGATGTCAGGAGGAAGTTCTTTACAGTGAGGGTGGTGAGACACTGGCACAGGTTGCCCAGGAAGGTTGTGGCTGCTCCCTCCCTGGAGGTGTTCAAGGCCAGGTTGGACGAGGCCTTGAGTGACCTGTACTAGTGGGAGGTGTCCCTGCCTTTGAGGTCTCTTCCAACCTTACCATTCTATGATTCTCTGATCATTAGGCTTTATTTATTGAAAGTTTACCTTGCATCAAACGACAAAAAGACTGAGGAAAATCTTCATATAAGAGAGTCCAAAACCAGGAAAATGCCTGCTGGCAATTTTGTACATAGTCCTGTGCATTACAAAATAATCCTTTGTTCATCTCTGATAAGAGTAGGCAAGCAATTGTCATACGGCATAGGGTGCACACAAGTTCTGTTTGGATCCCAGATGTCCTCTTAGATTTTTATCTATGCAGTGATTTGGGGGGATCCCAGCAAACACCTGGATTCTAAACTTGCTTGTTGCAGATCCTTTGCACACTCCTGTGTCTTTAAAGTTTGACTGAATAAGAGCAGTTATTAGGTAATATTGGGTAGTTAAAATATGGGAACATATGTGCTGTTTTTTAATTATTTTTGGGGTTTTTAGTTGTGTTGTTTTTTTTTTCTAAGGGAATCCCTAACTGGGTGAGGAGGCAGGCATACTACATGCTTCAACTGGAGGTTGTTTGCAATTGAAAACAAAGCTGCAGAAGGTCAGAATGGGTCACTTGCACAATAGTGAATGTTTCTAAATTGGTTGTTTTCTTGGTGGCATATTAAGATGCCACCCTTTTCAGTGCAGAATATTACTGTAAAGGACACAAGATCAAAATGCATAAGAAACTGCCCTACCTAGGCAAGGCCCAGAGCTATAGCTTTTAGTTTGTCTTTCTCTGAACAACATTTTTACTCATCAGAAGATTGAGTCAATCAGCAAATGCAATCAACTTCTTGACAATTTGTGAGAATTGTAAGTTGCATGTCACATCAATTTAATGCATTAATAAAATGAAATGTTTTTTTTAAATGGAGGAGGAAAATGTAAGAAAGCCATTTTGAGGGAAGTTGGAAAGCATGAAACAAAAGCCTAGAAACAGATAAAAAGAAAGTAAAAAGGAAGGAAATAACAAGATCAGAGTTGTCAATCTGCATTGTGGGTAAATCCTTTTGGCCCCTTGCCCTGTTTGGGATCACATCCTCCTAAAAGCAGAGAGCAGACTCTTATTTAAGTCAAAACAGCAGAAACCCAAAAAAAGTTAACGTGTAGTCTGTACTTCTGTCTGCATCACTCTCTCATTTCATGCATTCATTCACTTGCAGCTGCCTTCCCTCATCTTCAAGACCGCATCAAGGCTTCCTGCTGCCAGGCTCCAGCGAGACATCTCGGCTCAGCCGTCCTGGGGGCAGAACGAAGGCAGCCCTGAGTGATTGAAGGTAACAGATAGAGGGACTAAGTGCTCAGTAAACAATACATTTGCCTATGAAAAATCTGGTACCCCAGGCCAACTGTCCATTTGGCCCAACCTCAGCATTTAACAGTTGTTCAAAACTATTCGTACTGCATTACAGATAATTTCCCCCCCCACATATTTAATGTAAAGGATTGCTGTTATGGGTTCCAGCTTTGCAACTGGACTGATTGTCTTGTCAAAATCAGAGCAATGTCAGCAGAGGCAGGAGGTTCCTGTGAAAACTGCAAGTGAAGGCTGCAGTACATGGTGCATTTCAATGTAACTTATTTTCTCTCCCTGTGTAGCCTATTGTCTGGTGAACACAGGGATCTCTGTGAAGAATGTTGTGTGCACTGAACAGAAACAGAGCACGAGCACAGCATGGTGAGCCATAAAACTTTTGTTTTTTCTTCTAGGATATGCCTTGTCTTACCCCTACCACATCCACACAAAGTGCTGGAGAGTGAGTACTCGAAAAGTGCTGGAGTACTGTGTACAGTTCTGGAGCCCCAGCACAGGAAGGACATGGAACTGTTGGAGTGGGTCCAGAAGAGGCCATGAAGATGCTCAGAGGGCTGCAGCAGCTCTGCTATGAGGACAGGCTACAAGAGTTGGGGGTCTGCAACCTGGAGTAGAGAAGGCTTCCAGGAGACCTTAGAGTAGCCTTCCAGTATCTGAAGGGGGCCTACAGGAAGGCTGGGGAGGGACTATTGACAAGGTCTTGCAATGACAGGACAAGGGGCAATGGGTTTGAACTGGCAGAGGGAAGATTTAGACTGGATGTTAGGAGGAAGTTCTTTGCAGTGAGGGTGGTGAGACACTGGCACAGGTTGCCCAGGGAGGTTGTGGCTGCTCCCTCCCTGGAGGTGTTCAAGGGCAGGTTGGACGAGGCCTTGAGTGACCTGTACTTGTGGGAGGTGTCCCTGCCCATGGCAGGGAGTTGGAACTAGATGATCTTTGAGGTCCCTTCCAACCTTACCATTCTATGATTCTATGATTCTATGAAAAGAACTCATTGTTGACCAATTCCCCATCACTTGTAATGAGGGAAAGAATTTAGCCCAAAAATGAGCTGTGCCATCCTCCCTCTATTTTTTTTTTTTTAATTTTAGGTGTTATTCTCTAGAAAATAACTAACACTAAACAAAACACTGGAGGCTGACTTGTCAGCCAGCAAAAGTTATTACATGAAAAGACATGACTAAGATACTAAGACTGCTGTAACTTCTGAAAACACAAGAAATGTTTATTTAACTGTGTGTGAATTTCCAAACTTCTTTCCTATCTCTGCACAGAACACGTGAGTGTAATTCTGTCAGACTTCCATCTATCAAGCCTTCTTTGTTTCTGGCAGGCTCTGAGAACAGGATTTGTCATCTGTAAACTCAAGAAACTCATTGTAAAGGCATGTCTTTCAGAGAGCATTTGTCTTGTCCTACCCATGCCCAGCACTGGTGAGGAGTGTTGGCCTTGCTGGTAGCCACTCTGGGAACTGCTCCTATCAATCCATGTGTGGAGGAGCTCTACACTCCCAGACCTTGTGTGATGGCATCTCCTTGTAGGAGAAGGTAAGACAGACCTTTCAGTTCTGCAGTGGTTATGTTATGTCATTATTAATATAATAAAATAAATAAATAGATAGATAGATAGATAGATAGATAGATAGATAGATAGATAACTAGCTAAATAAATAAATAAATACACAAATAAACAAATAAGAAAGAAGCCACCAAGGTTGAGTGATGATACTTGAGGTACTTCTTGCTTTCTGTAGGTATTCAACTGTTCAGCCATGGTTTCTAGTGATCCTCACAGCCTTATCTATATGGAGAGGAGAAAGCTCGGAGGTGACCTTATTGTGACCTTTCAGTGTCTTAAGGAGGCCTACAGGAAAGCTGGGGAGGGACTTTTTAGGTTGTTAGGTAGTGATAGGACTGAGGGGAATGGAACAAAGCTAGAAATGGGTAGATTCAGACTGGATGTTAGGAAGAAGTTCTTCAGCATGAGGGTGATGACAGCCTGGAAGTGGCTGCCCAGGGAAGTGGTGGAAGCCTTATCCCTGGAGGTGTTTAAAGCCAGGCTGGATGAGGCTCTGGACAGCCTGATCTAGTGTGAGGTGTCCCTGCCCATGGCAGGGGACTTGGAACTGGATGATCCTTGTGGTCCCTTCCAACCCTGACTTATTCTGTGATTTCCTACACAATCATGCTTCCTGCTAACAGAACAGCTGGAAGGTGACTTCTCAACCAGAATATTCCTTTTGAAGTTGTAGCCAAACTTTCGTTTGCTTGCACACAGTATGAACAGATTGTAGGTCAATTTAGTTTAGTGGAAAATACTTTGGGGAACAGAGGTTGATGTTCTTGTAGACTTTGTCTTCTAATCAGCATGAAGAGGCAGATAATGCTCACAGATGAAATTTACATTCAGGGTTTTTTTAATCTATAATGAATTCTGCTTGAGTCCATTTCATGGTAGTAGATGTCAATACAAGGGGAAATATTAGCAGATTTATGCTACAGCTTCACTGATAAAAGCTTCCTCACCAAGCTGTGGCATCTTACTCCTCCACAGACAGGGGAACTTTTCAGAGAGAGCCACCCTAAAGCCACCAGATTACTTTGACATGTCATAGCTCTTGGTTCAGGTCTCCCATAAGCTGTGCATGAGACCCTTGTAGGGGGTTTTGTTGTTTGTAAAATCATTCTTCAGGTAGCTTGGTTCATTACAGCCTGACTTTAAGGATGCATAGTATATATACCCAGTATTGGCACTATAGGGAGTGTTTAGTACCACCAGGCAGAAGGCCTGATGAAATAGCATCTTAGTGCTGGCAGGTTGGAAAGAGCCTCTCAATAATCATGCAAGGGCAAACAAACAGAAGTCTCTGATGCCTTTTTCTCAGAAATAGCTGTGTGGAGGTTGATTTAAAAAAAAAACAACTGAAATTGCTTTTCATGGCTTGCTCTTGCCCTTGCATCTGTTCTGAAGCTGATTTCTACTACATTTTCAAAATTATTGTCCTCTTGTCCTACTTACCTTTCCATTTATTCTACTGCTATATTACTTACAGGTATTATAAATGTTAGCATCACATATTAAATAGAACAGTATGTGACAGTTATTTAAACTGAAATTCTACGTGTAGCACTCTGCCAATAAATGGTAGAGCAGGTGATAACAAACCATCATTTGGTGTTTTTTTTAAAAGGCAGACATGAAATATCTGGGTTATCTCATGCCAGGTACAAGAGGTCAACTGGCTCTCCTCATGCAGATGTTGATATTTGGAGCAGGAAGGATAAGGAAGACCCTGAATACAGAGCAGCTCCAAGAGTGCTGGGCCCACCTTCAACATCCCACCTTCACACATCCCAAAGGACACGATCTCTGCTGCAATTTCCTTCCTTGTTATGTCTTGTGGATGTGCCATCTTGCAGACAAGCTTAATCTCTTTGTTTTATTGCTGGCTCAGCCTCTTACTCCAGTTACAGCCAAGACCAAATGAGCAGCTCAAAGGGATAGAAGCAACATTCATTGCCTAAGTGAACTGTATTTGAAGCAGGTGAATGGAATGGAGACTTTTGCACACAGGGTGATGTGCAGATTAATATCTTCCATTTCGGAGGTAAAATCTGGATTTTATTTTTTTAATTGAATTTTTATGTAAATATAGAATCATAGAATGGTAAGATTGGAAGGGACCTTAAGGACCATCCAGTTCCAACCCCCTGCCATAGGCAGGGACACCTCCCACTAGTACAGGTCACTCAAGACCTCGTCCAACCTGGCCTTGAACACCTCCAGGGAGGGAGCAGCCACAACCTCCCTGGGCAACCTGTGTCAGTGTCTCACCACCCTAGTGGAAAGAACTTCAACCTAACATCCAGTCTAATTCTCCCCTCTTTCAGTTGAAACCCATTGCCCCTTGTCCTGTCATTACAAGACCTTGTCAATAGTCCCTCCCCAGCCTTCCTGTAGGCTCCCTTCAGATACTGGAAGGCTACTCTAAGGTCTCCTGGAATCCTTCTCTTCTCCAGGCTGCAGAGCTCCAACTCTCTCAGCCTGTCCTCATAGCAGAGCTGCTGCAGCCCTCTGAGTATCCTCATGGCCCTCCTCTGGACCCGCTCCAACAGTTCCATGTCCTTCCTGTGCTGGGGGCTCCAGAACTGTACACAGGACTCCAGATGGGGTCTGACGAGAGCAGAGTAAAGGGGCAGAATCACCTCTATGTACCTCTCCTTACTGTCACAAATAGCTGCTATGGGAAGGTTTCATATTTTATCTCAGAAATGTCTCCACTTATCCTGCCATGGGACTGAGGCACCTACAAGAAAGTGGAAAGAAATTCAAGTAAATAACCAGAAGACTCTGTGTGTTTAGTTACATTAATTTCTATTTAAAGACTACTTTGTAGCTATTCCTTTGAGGGCTCTCAAGTGTATCTTGTCGTATTGTTAGATTTTCTGAGCACTGATAGATTTCTAATGCCTGATGGAGACTGGTACTACTTTCCAATTGATCAATGTGATTTCCTTTCATCTTCAAGTTTCTACAAAGCAATGCCTAATTTAAAGTCTAATATGTTTCTTCTGTTCCCTGATGCAGCAGATGGCACATGCGACTACATCCTACTTTCAAATTCCTATGTGACATTTATTATTCATCAGAAAGGAAGCTAAAAAATATTATCTTACCAGCTTCTGGTTTGGCTAATCATATCAATCAAAAAAAAATAGTGCTTAAAAGAAGTTATAGTTGAAGACACAACACCCATTAAAAGTATAGCATAGGGACCACCCAATGGGGCAGGGATGCATTGTTCTGTCCAAACACAGCCCAATTATCAAAGAATCATAGAATGGTAAGGTTGGAAGGGACCTCAAAGATCATCCACTTCCAACCCCCTGCCATAGGCAGGGACACCTCCCACTAGTACAGGTTACTAAAAGCTTCGTCCAACCTGGCCTTGAACACCTCCAGGGAGGGAACAGCCACAACCTCCCTGGGCAACCTGTGCCAGTGCCTCATGACCCTCACTGCAAAGAACTTCCTCCTAACATCCAGTTTCAATCTTTCCTCTTCCAGTTCAAACTCATTGCCCCATGTCCTGTCATTACAAGACCTTGTCAATAGTCCCTCCCCAGCCTTCCTGTAGGCCCCTTTCAGATACTGGAAGGCTACTCTAAGGTCTCCTGGAAGCCTTCTCTTCTCCAGGCTGAAAAGCCCCAACTCTCTCAGCCTGTCCTCATAGGAGAGCTGCTGCAGCCCTCTGAGCATCTTTGTTGCCCTCCTCTGGACCTGCTCCAACAGTTCCATGTCCTTCCTATTAAAGAATTCCAATTAAAGAAGCACAACTGCTGGAAACTCCTGTTTGGCACCATTTTCCATGGTGTGTATCTGTGTTCATCTGGTGATACTTCTCCATTAAGTACTGAGGCAGTCGGAGCAATGTTCAAGCACTGGTGATCATAGATTCAAATGTTCTTCTATTTTCAAATACAGATTCATTTTATGAGGCTCCAGAGAAATGTTTATTAATGCCTCTTTCCAAACTGCTTATTTGTGCAGGTAGTTATCTTTGCATGCATCTTTGGTGAAAGTGCTTTTTTGCCTGATTAACTGAAAATCTGCAATTTTAAAGGGACATTGCACGTTCGTAGCTTATTTTCTCTTTAGGTTGAAGCAGTTCTAGTGTTGGGCTTTCAAAGACACCTGAGTATTTTAGAAACATTAATTCTTGGTATTCAGGAGGAATGACATGTCTAGGAAATGACATGTTCTCTTAGATCTTGTATAGCTCACACAATATGAGTCACAAGTTTACTCAAAACTAACTTCACTGTGTAAGTTCTGACCCTGACCTGGAGTTTGTAGACTTTCTACACTGTTCCCTCTGCTAATGGTTGTGGGGAAAAAACAATGGAGGCACAATTGCAGCTTCTGTTTTGGTTTTCAAAAAAGAAGGAAAAAAAAAAGTAGAATTAATCTAGAATTTGGAGTTGATTTACTTTCCAAATGCAATAAGGCACTCTGGGTTATGCCTTCCTGCTATGTCTGCTGAGCCTCTTGAGTAGAGAAATTGGTTCCATGGTAACACAGTTTCAAACTACCACATGTAGCTGTTTTTAAATATAAAACCAAGTCACTGCATGAAATAACCTATAAAATACCTGGACTAAAGAAAAATAAAGAGTATTTCTTACCAATTCATACTACTGCTGCTGAACTTGTAGTTATAATGACTAAAAAGTCTTTGCATGGGACCTGTTTACCCCCATTACTGAAGTTACACCTTTCTGCATGCAAATAAACATGTAAAGGAGAAAAGTGGATCTCTTAACAGACTCAGCATCCTCAGATTCAGAGCATATATATAGCAATTTATCTGGTAATTATTCTTCATTGTATGCCATATCACCGTGCAGTCATAGATTCAAATGTCTTAGGCACTTTTTTTTTGATGTTGATAATTAAATTCCACAGGCAATAAAGTTAGATGTGTTTAGCAGGGGTTACACTGATGTATGATTTTAATCTGAATTACCTTGTAGAGGATCTCCCTGACAATACCAAATAGATGAGATGCTAAAAATGTGCCATTCTTCCATATTTTAATGAAAAATATTTTAAGCTTTGGAAGGATGTAGACCCTTTTAGTCTTACTGTTCCTGCTTACTTAATGGTTTCAATTTTTAAATTGACCACTTCATTATGCAAATGAATCCAGGATCTTCAGGCCTTGCAGGCATACTCTTCTTCCCCAAGAGGCTAACATCCTTGTTACACCTTGTAAAAATTTCTGTTAGAATATAATTCCTAGAAAATAATTAGAGTGAGAGAGCCAGCATGAGTATGATCTCTTATGAAATTGAATATTTATACATATAAATGTGGGGAATTTTGGGACATCTTTCCAAAAGAGGAGCCCTTGTGTAAGTATTCTTGAAACCTTAAAAGTTACCTTCATATTTCCTTTTAGAATTAAGAAACAGAGATCAAGATAACACATAGGGCTGAGTGGTACTGGTGTTTCTCAAATCCTGACTTTTTTTTTTTAGTTAGCTTCATCTACTTGTGAAATTTTAACCTCTTGATTCATGAAACTTGGATTAACTCTCATGAGACTTAGGAAACATTTTTTTAAATGTTAGAATTAAAGCAGGCTGCTACCCTTACCACCAGAAGATAGTTGGGTTTTTTTTTTCTTTTCTTTTCTTTTTTTCTTTTTTAAACTAAAGTTAGCCAGTAGGAACTCAATGTATTAAATTGAAGTATAACCCTTGCATGGAGTCCTTTCCAAGTTTATGTGGCGATAACACTTCCTACCAATACTTTTTTCTTAAAGGCAGTATATGTTTTCAATTTGAGATTTCTTTAGCTATGTCTCCTTGTAGTTCTTAACTAGCTATTAAAATAACTGAAATTTATTATGCTTAATATTAAAAAGGCTACTGACAGAGAGACTAATAGAATCATACTCTTTAAACCTCCTGAAATTTATTTGCCCTTGAGAGACAGAAATAAAACAGTAATTATTAGTCCAAGGATTCTGTAGGTTAATCTAATTAAGAATCCAGACTTGTTATGTCTTGGTTGGAGTCCTAGTACCAAAGGAATTTATAGCTCATTTCACTAGAAACTTGTTTTTGCCATCTGCCTGCAGAAAAAGGGGGGGAAAAAAATAATTAAATCGCTGCAGTACCTACAGCTTGCATCGCACTTCCACAATGCATCACATTATTGCTGCTACATCCAGATGGGCTGCTCAGTTCCTGTGTAGTTAGTAACATTCTTCAGACTTGATTGCAATGGGAGAAAAATATTTGTAGCATACCCAGTTGTATCTTGTAATTTGAAAATGTATTGTTTTAGCATATACGGAGTGAATGTCTCCCTCTCGCACTTTCTTCCCCATCTTTCCTTCCATCTCTCTCTGACATTACACCTCAGCTATCACTACCCTTCACAGTGGTGGAGAAGACCTAACAGATATTAATGTGGTAACACAATCTTTTATGGTTTTAGTTCCAGATTATTAAAACTGAATGTTTGTTTGTTTTTTTTTATATATGCATATCATTTTCTTACTAAATTTGATTATGATATAATTGCATAGTTATTTAGGTGACTTCTGGTCAACTGTGGGTTTGGAAAACCACAGAACTTCCATAAAACTCTCATCTGTTTGGTGATAACCTCATATTTATTCTATTTGAATTTTATAGTTCTAAAAAAATGAAGATATAAAGGACTTACAGAGAGGTGAAACCCACCGTCTGCTGCTGAAGGAAATATTTCCCACACAAAAAAAGAAGTTTTTTTCACTCTCAGCTTTTCTGTACAGTTTCTACTCATCAGACTTAATTCAACAGACGGGTAGGAAAGAGTCCAAACACTATCTTTTTTGTCAGAGAATCACAGAGTGGTAGGGGTCAGATCTCCAGGGATTATGTAGCCCCACGCTGCTGCTAACACAGGTTCACCTAGATCAGGTTACACAGGAACACATCCAGGTCGGTTTGGAAAGTCTCCAGAGAAGGAGACTCCACAACCTCTCTGGGCAGCCTGTTCCAGCATCCTCACAGGAAAAAAAACAATAGAAGTTTGTCCTTATGTTTAAGTACAGCTTCCTGTGTTCTAGTTTGTACCCACTGGTTCTTGCTTGACCTATCACTGGGCACCACTGAGAACAGCTCAGCCCCTTTAGATCCTTTAGATCTCATCCTTTAGATATTGATAAACATCGATAAGATTCTGCCTCAGTTTTCTTCCAGCTAAACAGCCTTAGGTCTTTCAGCCTTCTCTGGTAAGAGAGGTGCTCTGGTGCCCTCATCATCTTTGTGGCCATCCATTGGACTGTATCCAGTAGTTCCCTGTCTCTTTCTCACTGATGATAGCTTAAGAATGAGAAATCCAAAACATGAATTCCTTCAGTTATTTCTGGGGACTTAAAAAACTTCAGCCTGGGCTGAACAAAACCCAGGCAAAATATCTGCCTTTGATTATATGAAATCAGACTTTCCATCTCCCTCTAATATCATCACAGTCTTTGTTTCTAGCCCTGTCAAAATGAAGGAAAAACCTTGTTTAACTCTTCCAAAGTAACTATTGGAACCAAGCAGCAAATGAAGCTTTGAATGTCTGAAAGGTAGCCATAATCTAACTGCTTGTTATTTTATAGCTCCTGAAAATCATTTCCTTAATCAAAGCCTGGCCTGACCAATGGGCTCACCTTTTGATCAGAGCCTAGCTGGTCAGTGGGCTCACCTTCTACCTTCTAAGACCACTGTATACAGCACTCTGTTTTCTAGCTGCAAATAGCTGTTAGACTTTGTTTCCCATAAAGTACTTTAGGAAACTGGTGTCCAAATTTTGGTTTGGACTGGGTTTTCTCCTCTATTTCTGGAAGTGCAGGCTTTTTCTCCAAGCATGAATAAAATTGAAACAGACTCTCCAAAGCACTGTGTGCATGGAATATACCTTTTAAGTCTGATCAGGGTGGAATTACTCACAGCAAAGTCTTCCTTATGCGGGTGCAGTGCTTTGCATCCATGGATCCAAAACTGTACTTATGCAGATTGAGCTCTGAAAACAAGGCTGACTTCCAAATCCACTGGTTTTCATCCCCTAAATAAATATTCTCAGAAAGGAAAATCTAATGACATGAAATTAAGTGATTTCACAAGATTTTGTCTTTTTTTTAATCCCAGTAATCATTTGGCCTTCCTTTTGAGGCTTTCTTATTTTCACAAATAATTCTCTATGATACCCATGAAGATGAAACACCAACAGAGATGATCATTTAAAACTCTCATTATTCCTCATAAGAACTTCAATAAATCATGATAGTATTATCATTATTCAGCCTTGTTTTGACAAGGCTACAACCTCCATGTTTCAAAATGAGTTAGGTCTGAATTTATCTAAGCCCTGGGTGCTTTATGTGTTCTGCAAATGTCATGAAATTTTCACTGCTATATATCTTTATAGTGCTAATTTACCACCAGAACCATATGTTCCTAATCTTAGATTACAGCTGTATAAAACACTCAAAATTGTGTTCATTAAAAGTATGCCTGTGGTTAGGTCAGCCTATCTATATTTATTTTAGGTATGAGGCAGGGTTCACATTCTCTTGCTAGCCATTTTGTAGCACACACAGAGGAACTGAGGAGACTACAAGACATATTTTTTGTTTGTTTTTGGCTGTGAATGGAGAGTTCATATTCTTATTCAAAGGAGTGTGGATCCATTAAACATTCGCTACACTCCCAAATATAACTTCAATTTTGGCACAGAAATAAAATGCCAAAGGTGATGCTTCAAAGTGTGTGTGTCTTTGTTTTAAACATTCAGGGCTATCAGGAGCTGAAGTGGGCCACANTCCAACCTGGCCTTGAACACCTCCAGGGAGGGAGCAGCCACAACCTCCCTGGGCAACCTGTGCCAGTGTCTCACCACCCTCACTGCAAACAACTTCCTCCTAACATCCAGTTTCAATCTCCCCTCTGCCAGTTTAAATCCATTGCCCCTTGTTCTGTCATTACAAGACTTTGTCAATAGTCCCTCCCCAACCTTCTTGTAGGTCCCCTTCAGATATTGGAAGGCTACTCTAAGGTCTCCTGGAAGCCTTCTCTTCTCCAGATTGCAGAGCCTCAACTCTCTCAGCCTGTCCTCATAGCAGAGCTGCTGCAGCCCTCTGAGCATCTTCATGGCCTCCTCTGGACTGGTTCCAACACTTCCATGTCCTTCCTGTGCTGGGGGCTCCAGAACTGTACACTGGACTCCAGATGGGGTCTATGTTGTTATATGTAAGAAGGAAATTCCAGTGTATGGTGTGTTACACAAAATGCCAAGCAATGATGTTAATTTAGTTTTGGTGGTGTTGTTTAAGCTGGTTAAAGAGATACATAAAACTTACATGAGTCGTTGGCACGCAAGTTATTGCTTCCTGGGGACTGTAGCAAGTTGCTGAAACCTTTTTGAAATTATGTCAGTATTTTTTTGTAATTGAATATGCATATTTTACATGTTGGAGGCTGAAGCACACTTTTTTTGGCAGGCTCTTTCAACAGATGCACATGCTGGGGCCCTATTCTAGGAGGTCTTACAGCATACGTAAGTCAATATTTGTGCATAATTTATAAAACTGAGCAGCAGAACATGGCTTTGCCATCAAATTTACACGATCATATTTCCCTCACTTAGTTTTTTGCTTAAGGAAAACAGGATGCAGAAGCCCCAAAGACCTCAAGATGGGGAGGGAGGAGTCTAACCCCAAATTTAAAATGCAGGACGAGGAACTGAACATTATTACCTAATTCTACTAGAAATTGACTTCTTTTTATTTATTTTTTTTTCCTGAAGGAAAAGTACAAATGGAAAACAGAAACAAAAGAGGGTATTGAAAACTTGCAATTAGTCTTTCAATCCATACTCTTTATCTCTGAATGTTTCTCTTTAATTAGGCTGTCTTTCAATTTCATCCAAGTTTTGATGAAAGAGATAAGCATAGGCAAGGTTGTACTGAGCAGACACCAATTTTCAAAACATGTCTAAAGTGTTCATAATATTAGTCAAAGAGTTGCCTACATATATTCTAGTGCTTTGTATTGCCTTCCTGCATTCCATCTATAAGAAAGAGAAGATCCAGAATAAATAAGCTTGTGAGGGAAATGAACTGTTTTTCCTCAGTCATAGAATCATAGAATCATAGAATCACAGAATCATAGAATCATAGAAACACAGAATAATAAAATCACAGAATCATGGAATCACAGAATCATAGAATCATAGAAATGCAATAATAAAATCACAGAATCATAGAATCACAGAATCACAGAATCATAGAAACACAGCATCATAAAATCACAGAATCATAGAATCATAGAAACACAATAATAAAATCACAGAATCATAGAATCAAAGAATCATAGAATAACAGAATCACAGAATCATAGAAACACAGCATCATAAAATCACAGAATCATAGAATCATAGAAACACAATAATAAAATCACAGAATCATAGAATCAAAGAATCATAGAATCACAGAATCACAGAATCATAGAAACACAGCATCATAAAATCACAGAATCATAGAATCATAGAAACACAATAATAAAATCACAGAATCATAGAATCAAAGAATCATAGAATCACAGAATCACAGAATCATAGAAACACAGCATCATAAAATCACAGAATCATAGAATCATAGAAACACAATAATAAAATCACAGAATCATAGAATCAAAGAATCATAGAATCACAGAATCACAGAATCATAGAAACACAGCATCATAAAATCACAGAATCATAGAATCATAGAAACACAATAATAAAATCACAGAATCATAGAATCAAAGAATCATAGAATCACAGAATCACAGAATCATAGAAACACAGCATCATAAAATCACAGAATCATAGAATCATAGAAACACAATAATAAAATCACAGAATCATAGAATCA
>WBNM01029094.1:0-27313 GCA_013399055.1 Ramphastos sulfuratus | reverse complement strand
TATATATATTTATATTTTTTATATATATGTATATATATATACACACTTTATATATAGACATCATTCTTCAGCAATTGTAGTATGAGATTAATAGAAAGTGTGAAGTGTCAAAAGAAAGCAAGTGGAAAGGGAAGAAATCACAACAACAAAAAAGCAAAGCAACCCAACCCAACAAAACAGAGGAATGAGAGTGGGGAAATACAGTTCTTTGTGTTTTAGGCTTTCATTGTTAGGCTGCTGTACCTAAAGTGATAGAGGGTACACAAACACTGCCTGTTTCAGTTTGTCTCCTTATTTCAGAGTGATCCTATCCACAAAGATGAGGTATACCAGTCCCCAAGAGAAGGCAAATAGATGTTTGTCGAGAATAGCAACATATGGAAATGTGGTTTGGGTATGATTATGATCTTATATGTAAATCTGTGTATAATGGTTGAAATCAAATATTACTCTGAATGAGGAGTTGATTATGCAAAAGTATACAACAGCAAATTTCCATAGCAGTGGAATACTCTGAAAGATGACTCTAAAAAGTCAGAAAATACCTGTATTTTCAGTTCATTTGAACTGAATGTTATAAACCAAACAGCTATCTAACCACTATATCTTGATTCTAACACAATATTTCTTCAGGGTTTCTGCCATGCCTCAGGAAGGCAGATGTAATTCCACAAGAGCAAGTATGGCCATTTACATTCTGCTGTGATTGTACAAGTGTTTTCCATCAAGAAATATTGCAATTATTTGGGTTCTGAAAGGATATTTTACTACCAGGGCATTCTTGAAAGGGAACCTCAATAGCAGAAAAAATATCTCCTGTGAGAGACATGACAAAAACAAAATTAGCACAACTGGTTTATGGCTGTGCTAATACTAGCACTGCTTTTGCCAAGTCA
Source organism: Ramphastos sulfuratus (assembly GCA_013399055.1). Classification (NCBI taxonomy): domain Eukaryota; kingdom Metazoa; phylum Chordata; class Aves; order Piciformes; family Ramphastidae; genus Ramphastos; species Ramphastos sulfuratus. Next base: position 26,417 of record WBNM01029094.1, on the reverse strand, counting down.
TTATTTCCCTTTTGTTTCTTTACACACTCTGCCTGTATCTCTTGGCTAATCTGATGACACTTAGACTGTTGAGATTGTCTTTTTGCTGTTTTGCATATGTCTAGCCAGTTCCTTTGATGTATAGATATATTTTTGACAGTAATTATTATTAAAAGCAGTGCTGTTTAACCACATGTGGTACTTTTAAATTTTCTCTGTCTTTTCTAATAAGCCAATGTATGAAGTCAGAGGGAGCAGAAGAGTGCAAGAATCTGAAATCATATGATGTGTGTCAGAGAGAGTGCCAATAAGTCACTCTATTTTGGGTAAATGCACTGACTGGTTTATGTCTGAGGTTCAGATAAATTAGTAATGAGAGTGGAAGCCAAAGGGAACCATCAGATTGCTTCATTAAAAGTCCTCCCACCCCATCCCCCCCGATAAATCACATTTCGATCATTCTGTAAGATTAAAGAAACTAAACCAAGAGAGTTCTGTTATGAGCCATTGAATAACTGAAGTCAATAAGGAGACACTAATTTCTGTTAGCCAAAGATAGAAAGCCAAGGAGTGTTCACCAGTTGCAGTAAAGAAAGGAAGTGCTCCAAGTGATCACACACTGGGTACTTAAATGCCATTATCTGTACAGCACCTTGACTATACCATAGGCATGGTTGCTGAAGATAATACCTCATAAATTACTTATTAACCTGAATATACTCATAATGTTCAGTTAGAAAATTAAATGGATTATTCCCACCTCCATGCTTTCATCTTCTGCCTGTAATTTTAATTGTTGTCGATGCTGTTATTTATCATATTCATAATTTTTATGCTAAAAAAAAAATAATTCCAATACAATAATTCAAATTCTGTTTTCAAATGCACATCTCTCTTGAAAGAATATGCCTTTAAGGGCAATTTTAGTTTGCTCTCTATCCAGAAAAGAAACCAGCCCAAAGCACAAATAAGGTTTTCTGTTTTCTCATTCCAGCATGTGGTTACTTCACAGTGCTACAAGGGCTGCTGGAGCTCAGGTAGGAGTGAGGGAAGAGGTTAGCTTGGTTTTGAACCTGCATCTTGTTATTTTCCTCTTCAGCATCTTATTTTCCTCTTCAGACACTTGCTTCAATAACAAGTAATTTATTTATTCTTTTCATAATAAATATTGGTTTGCTTTGATAATAGCTGGAGGGTATCTGTCAGTTTGTAGTATGGTCTTGGGAATAAAAGAAGCATCTACTGTCTTGTAAAATAGAAAATAAAATTCTGCTCAATTTATGAAGCTCCCTGAGGTGATGGGATTGAATATTCAAATAAATTCAGAAAGCACTGGACTAGAAGAGTTTTAAATGTGCCTTCAAGAGGCACAGTGTCTCACTAAAAACTGAGCTTGTTGGCTGTGGCAAAAAAAAAAAAAATCTCATTTATGCAGGAAAAATGAAAACAAACAAACAAACAAGCAGAAACCTAATAACACACCTAATAAAAGCCAACCAACCAACAACAGCAAAACACACACAAAACCCCACACCTACAAAACAAAACACCTCACATGTAATAAACAGCAAAGCACTGGGAAACACAGTCTAAACTGGGAAACACATTCTAAACAGCAAAGCACTGGGAAACTCATTTTAAACTGGGAAACACATTCTAAACAGCAAAGCACTGGGAAACTCATTATAGCATCCTAGTCTATGAAGATAAAAAGACTTCTGCTACTTGATGCTGCCAAGATGAGTAATCACCATGTTGCACAATGAAAGATCATAAGAGCTGCTAATAAGTCTACTTTCATGGTTATTAATATTGGTAATCAGGAATGTGTTTTGCTGGGATCCCTGATAAGAATTGACATGTCTATTACTTTTGATTGACAGGGGTAAGCAAAATGCAATCACATTTATTTAATATCTTTTTATTTACTCTTTCTTTTTTACTCTTCAGAGACTTCCAAAAAAAAAAAAAAAAACCAAAAAAAAAAAACCCAGACATTTTTTAATACTGGCAACACTAGGGAATTTCACAAAATAGAGGCTTATGAGATTTACTTTCTGATTCTTTTTTAATTGCCTGCTTGATGTTAAAGTACATTCACTTTGAAATCTCTAGTACAAAGATTTGCGATATTAATAGCCTCAAGCTATTGTGGGTTGAGTCAGTCCTTATGGAGATAGAATACAGGCAAATTTTCTCCTCCCCACCCTTAATTTTACAGTAAACCAGCAGCTGCACAAGGAATTTGACCAAAATACTGACTCAATCCCAATCTTTGTGTATAAAGCTTCTTATATAAATAATTTTGTAAAATATTAATGTAAAAGACTTGCAGCTGAAACATCAATTATTGAACAGGAAGTAATTAAAGGAAAGATTTGCTGAGGCTGGAGTACAGGGGAAAGAAAAGTGAAACATCTAAATCTTCACTGGAATCATGAAGTTTTCTGGTTTTTGCCATGTAAATTTCCCACACACTCACACATGCAGCTCTCTGAGCTTTTATTTTACTACAACTGAATGTTTTGGGTTTTTTTTTTCACAAGACTTGAGAAAACCTGGCCACTGGGTCACCAAGAGACCTGTAAAACCTGAAGGTCAGAAGATAATTGATGTTAATATCCCATTTCTGAGCTACAACTTTCCCTCTTTTGTTTATCTGCAGAGTTCTCACCAATCACAACACAGGGTGATGCAGTGCACTAAAATAAAGTTTTCCCTTTGACTTCAATGAAACAGGGATTTTGGTTACAGGTTCAGCATTTTCTTGCACTTAACCCTGATCTATTTCAAGCTCCTCCCTTGTGAGGCACAGTTATATTCTGGATACATTAGTGTCAGCATACACTAGAGACTGACTTCAGAGCAGCTGGTATACACTGGTGTGGAAAGTGATGATGCTCTGGTGGCGTTTTCCACTATGGTGCTGAGTCACTCCTGTGGAAAATGCCAGAGATCCCAAGAGATCCAAACAGTCCAACATGCAACAGCCAGACTTAGAGAAAATGCTGCTTGAACCTGGCTATAATAATCAGAATAAAGTTATGAACACCTTGGTTGCCACTGCCATTCTCAGCAGGGTATCTATGCACCTTGATATCATGGCAGTGGGATGGAGAGAGCTCACACTGGCTAAGGAATGCAGCTATGGAAACTTTGTGCATCTCATCATCAGAACTGCATTCTCCTGTCTTCTCAGACTGCCCAGACAGGCTGGTCAGAGTTCAGTGGAGGTGCCACCTTCCAGCTCAGACATGGAAAACTGACAGTGCTGCTCAGGAGACTGCATCCCTGGGTCATTCTGGCTCTGTCACCTCAGGGGATCTATGCCTTCTTCTGAGAGCACTCTGAAACCACCACCATCTCTGCTGTGCTGCCACATTAAGGTGACCAGGGATCCACTGGTGTCGCCAACTACAACCTGTCCTAAGCACATCACAGAGTGTATGTGGTGTACATAGGTCAAATCAGACTGAGTGCCTCAGGGGGTCTATGCCTTCTTCTGAGAGCACTCTGTAACCACCACCATCTCTGCTGTGCTGCCACATTAAGGTGACCAGGGATCCACTGGTGTCACCAACTACAACCTGTCCTAAGCACATCACAGAGTGTATGTGGTGTACATAGGTCAAATCAGACTGAGTGCCTCAGGGGGTCTATGCCTTCTTCTGAGAGCACTCTGTAACCACCACCATCTCTGCTGTGCTGCCACATTAAGGTGACCAGGGATCCACTGGTGTCACCAACTACAACCTGTCCTAAGCACATCACAGAGTGTATGTGGTGTACATAGGTCAAATCAGACTGAGTGCCTCAGGGGGTCTATGCCTTCTTCTGAGAGCACTCTGAAACCACAACCATCTCTGCTGTGATACCACATTAAGGTGACCAGGGATCCACTGGTGTCACCAACCACAACCTGTCCTAAGCACATCACAGAGTGTATGTGGTGTACATAGGTCAAATCAGACTGAGTGCCAGGATCAGGTGAGGCACACCACAAGACATGATAAATGAGAAGTCTTCTTAGCAATGCTGTCTGTGATACACTACACACCTCAAATCAGGCACCAGACCCTAGAGTGGCTTCCCTGGTGTACCCTGTAGAAGTGAAGAAGCCTTTGAAGCTTTTGTTTCCCCACTTGAAAGACTAAATGCACTACATAGCCATAGACACAACATATAGCATGAGTAGCCACAAGTTCACAGCATCACAGGATGTTAGGGGTTGGAAAGGACCTCCAGAGATCATCGAGTCCAACCCCCCTGCCANTCAAATCAGACTGAGTGCCTCAGGGGGTCTATGCCTTCTTCTGAGAGCACTCTGAAACCACAACCATCTCTGCTGTGATACCACATTAAGGTGACCAGGGATCCACTGGTGTCACCAACCACAACCTGTCCTAAGCACATCACAGAGTGTATGTGGTGTACATAGGTCAAATCAGACTGAGTGCCAGGATCAGGTGAGGCACACCACAAGACATGATAAATGAGAAGTCTTCTTAGCAATGCTGTCTGTGATACACTACACACCTCAAATCAGGCACCAGACCCTAGAGTGGCTTCCCTGGTGTACCCTGTAGAAGTGAAGAAGCCTTTGAAGCTTTTGTTTCCCCACTTGAAAGACTAAATGCACTACATAGCCATAGACACAACATATAGCATGAGTAGCCACAAGTTCACAGCATCACAGGATGTTAGGGGTTGGAAAGGACCTCCAGAGATCATCGAGTCCAACCCCCCTGCCAGAGCACCACCATAATCTAGTGCACATGAAAGTATAATTAAGCCATGCTGCTGTAATTTATTGACCTGTCTATTCATTGAAATATTAATATTTTTAATAGAATGTTGATTGTTCACTTATCCTTTGTTCCAGGAACTCAAAATAAAGGTTGTTTTCAGGTATATCAGTGTCTGCTGTATGCTTTTGTGTAGATCTGCTTAATGAAGGCAAATAGGAAGGCTGATTTATCTGCCACAGACACAGCAAGGGAGAACTCTCACCAGGCACTTGGGTAAGAAAGCACACTTTCCACAAATGAGCTGTTAATTTCTTTCCCATTTCAGCACCCCTGTACTCAGGGACATTGGAGCAGCTGTGATGAGAATGATGGATGTTTCAAACGGGTTGCCACTGAACTCTTTGCAATTTTAAAAGGTCACAGGTTGAACAAAATGGAAAACCTCTGTTCTGGCAGAAACTGTTACCCTGGCATGGCAATCATGCCAAAAAATAGGTTTGTGCTCATATGCAGCACAAAAATATGCAACTGTTTCTAGAATAATTTTTCTTCATTTTTATAAGGCTGTAAACTCTTTACCTTGTTTTTTTTTAACTCAAATTTGATTTGAGTTACATTTAAATTAAGTTAAATTTCAAGACTTTGATTTATTATTGCTGTACTCTCATTTATCTTGTGTTCAAAATTTTATCTCAGTTTATTCATATACTTGAATGTTTTATCTGCAAGACTTTTGCATCCCTCAAGCACCTACATACCCCAGACATTCCCACACAGCCAATAAATTAGGTCCTTTTTTGCCACCCTGTTCTGTGTCACTTCTTTCATCTTAAGAAAGGTCATTCTATTAAGATTTGGGGGGGTTATAGTGCAGTTAGAAGTGAACACTTGTTTCTCTACTGTCCATCATTTTCTTCTAATTGTCAGTCACATTTCTGTGCACATATGTGCTGCTTTGAGGCTAATTGGAATATTTTAATGAGAGAAATGAGATCACTGGCTGTGAAAAGAAAATAACAGTGATGTCTGTAGTGCCCATTTGTTCTGCTGAGGTGTATGAAAACAAGAACATAAACAGAGAGAGGTCAGTCTCAGTCTGTGGCTGCCTGCTTGTCCTACTAACTCCTCTGCCTGGACCTGCGTAACTCAAACTAATCAATCTTCTTCTAGCCACACTTTTCCAGCTCACTCTCCACAAAAGAGGGATACTGAGATAAGGGAGTGAGGATGGAAGAAGGAGGAAGGAGGGGAGTTGATTTGAAATCATAGAATCATAGAATGGTAAGGTTGGAAGGAGACCTCAAGGATCATCTAGTTCCAACCCCCTGCCATAGGCAGGGACACCTCCCACTAGCACAGGTCACTCAAGGCCTCGTCCAACCTGGCCTTGAACACCTCCAGGGAGGGAGCAGCCACAACCTCCCTGGGCAACCTGTGCCAGTGTCTCACCACCCTCACTGGAAAGAACTTCTTCCTAACATCCAGTCTAAATCTTCCCTCTGCCAGTTCAAACCCATTACCCCTTGTCCTGTCATTGCAAGATCTTATAAATAGTCCATCCCCAGCCTTGCTGTAGGCCCCCTTCAGATATTGGAAGGCTACTCTAAGGTCTCCTGGAAGCCTTCTCTTCTCCAGGCTGCAGAGCCTCAACTCTCTCAGCCTGTCCTCACAGCAGAGCTGCTCCAGTGTACATTAGTGCCCTCCTGGGCAGCTCCGTATTACTCTTAACTTGCATATTACTGTATATAGTTGTAAATATATCTGTAGATATTGTATATATAAATGTACAATATATACAACTGTATATATTGCATACATTTCACTTGTAAATTGTGCAAGCCTTCTAAACTGTGCAAGCCTATAAATGGAGCTTCATTCCTTAACTTCCAGCCAGCTGAGATTAGTCTGGCTGAATTCCTGTGTTGGGGGGCAGGTTAACTCCCAAACCTACATAACATGTCTGAAGAGAACAATACTTTCAGATGGCAACTTAAATGAGTCATGCCTGATTAACAAGTGGCTCAGAGGCTGATGCCACCAATAAAATTTTGGTTTTTTGATCTTGGGGAACTTTGTATGGCCCCAGGTCTGCTAGTGACAGATAGGGTATATCTGTCTCAGAGGGGGAGAAAGATCCTGGCACAGGAGCTGCTGGGGCTTGTTGAAAGGGCTTTAAACTAGTCTGGAAGGGGATCAAACACAGCAGAGACAAACTGAAGGAGGTTAAGGGTGGTAGGTCAGAGGTAGGGACAAAACCAGCAGCCCAGCTGAAGTGTCTGTACACTAATGCACACAGCATGGGTAATAAACAAGAGAAGCTGGAAGCCTTGGTACAGGAGGCAAACTATGATGTTGTTGCCATCAGAGAAATGTGGTGGGATGGCTCACACCATGGAGCACTGTAATCAATGGCTACAGACTCTTCAGGAGAGATAGGCAAGGGAGAAGGGGTGGAGGAGTGGCTCTGTATATTAGGGATGATCTGGATGTCATGGAAGTAGAAATTAAGGATGATTCCCTATAGGTAAGAATTAGGGGGAAGGCCAATGAGGCTGACATCCCTGTTGGAGTCTGTTATAGACCACCCAACCAGGAAGAAGAGGTTGATTTATTATTCTTTAAGCAGCTGGAGGCTGCCTCAAGATCACTTGTCCTTGTTCTTGCGGGCAACTTTAACCTGCTCAGGGTGGGGACAGAGTGGCTGGAGAGCAGCCAGGTAGAAAGGGACCTGGAGGTGCTGGTAGAGAGTAGCTGAACATGAGGCAGCAGTGTGCCCAGGTGGCCAGGAGAGCTAATGGCATCCTGGCCTGGATCAGGAACAGTGTGGCCAGTAGGACAGGGGAGGTTATTCTGCCCCTGTACTCAGCACTGCTCAGGGCACACTTTGAGTCCTGTGTCCAGTTCTGGGCCCCTCAATTCAAGAGAGATGTTGAGGTTCTGGAAGGTGTCCAGAGAAGGGCACCAAGGCTGGTGAGGGGCCTGGAGCACAGCCCTGTGAGGAGAGGCTGAGGGAGCTGGGGGTGTGCAGCCTGCAGAAGAGGAGGCTCAGGGCAGACCTCATTGCTGTCTACGAATGAAAGGAGATTGTAGCCAGGTGGGGTTGGGCTCTTCTGCCAGGCACCCAGCAACAGAAGGAGGGGACACAGTCTCAAGTTGTGCCAGAGGAGGTCTAGGCTGGATGTTAGGAAGAAGTTCTTGCCAGAGAGAGTGATTGGCATTGGAATGGGCTGCCCAGGGAGGTGGTGGAGTCACTGTCCCTGGAGGTGTTCAGGAAAAGCCTGGATGGGGCACTTAGTGCCATGGTCTGGTTGGTTGGCTGGGGCTGGGTGATAGGTTGGGCTGGATGAGCTTGGAGGTCTCTTCCAACCTGGTTGATTCTCTGATTCTATGGTTTCCATCTTTTGATTATTCAGTCCCAGAACTGCAAAAGTAATTGGTTGCCTAACTCCTGTTTAGGACTAATTTGCTAATAGAAAAAAAATGGAAATACAACCCCCCAAATACTAGCCAGGTACTCAAATACGCTTTCAAATCTTGTTCAGTAGAATAGAAATGGTCTCACTGTATAAGGTTGGTTGGGAAACAGTTGAAATCTTAAAAGGAGTTGAAGTGAATGGCAAACACCACAGGACTAATTTAAGTTGCTTTGGAATACTGATCCCCCCTGCCTTCATGTGGATCAGGAGTTTACCTCTGAGTTCCTCAGACTCAGAAATGATTTGGTTTTATTACCAGCACTCTGCAGCTGTTGAAAGGATTTGGTAGTAGCTTATTGTACCTGTACAAAATTAGGTATGCTTACACTGCAAAAATTAATTCAATATGAAACCTTGCAAAAGAAATATTGTCTGTCTATTTCCAACTCTTTCTGCAACTAGACCTCTGCAAACCTGCATAGACTTTCTGAAACAGAGTTTGTACCTGAATGAGCCCAATTTTCCCAAGGTCAGATTGCTCTGTGAACTCAGATATGATTTATGCATGGTAACATAGATCAAAAGTGTGCCAGAAGAAGGACATAATTACATGAGACAAAATATGAAAAAATAATGAGGTCGTTTCCTATTCAGGTATCTATGTACAGGCTTAATCCTTTCCAGGGAAAGAAAGATAAGAAACATGAGTGCAACAGAGTATTTCAGATTCAATTTTATCTCTTGTCCTCCTGATTCTTAAATAAGTATTCCATTAAGAAAGAATAGACATTGACCTTTTTTTGTCTGAGCTTATAGGATATAAACTAAGTCATATATGAACGTATAAATATCTCTAAGATGGAAATATGACCAAACAGGACATAATATCTGGTTGAGCACAATCTAGAATACAAGACTTACTGAAATGCATGAACATTTCATGGGAGGATGCATAAACAGATATCAAAGGATTTTCTTAACACAACTGAAAAAATCTAAGGCTATTCTTAAAAGCATGTAAGTACAACATAACTTTAAAATTAAACATTAAGTCTTCAAGGAGAACAACACAAGGACAAAATCAGACTCATGTTATAGTAACACAAAAAAAACCTTTCAGTAAGACCAATTTGAATAACTCCCAAGACAAGAACCACAAGCAAATGTTTTTGTGCAGAAATTACTCTTCAGACAGATTGAAATCATATATGANCCTTCCAACCTTACCATTCTGTGATTCTATGAAGCTCTGACACACTAACTCAGATGTTCTGCTAAGCACTGGTAACTTTAAATATTAAAAATCTCATAAAATAATTACACTCTAAAAACTAATCACTGTCAATATTTGCTTTCTTATAAAGAGCTACAGACAGTTCCCAGTAAACTTTTCTTCTCCTCTCAATATCCTGAGGTCCATGGAAATTCTTGTTGTGTCAGTTACAGGCATGGATTCAGACATTTTAACATTTAAAAATTAGTCACCCAACAGGAGACTCAGCATGCAAGCTAAATACTTCACTCTGAGAAGGTAATTGCCTGCACTCAGGAAAAAGAAAATAATTTGCATAGGAACTACTCTGAACTTGTCAGCTCTTATTAGGACTTCTCCACCCCAGTGGAAATCCAAAGCAGAGTTTGCTTCCAGTGGTGTGCATGTTGTAAAGGAGGAGAGGACTTTTTGCACAGTATCTACGTGGCTAAAGAAAATAGAAGAGCTTGTTTCCAGGCAGCCTTTTTGTTCCAGAGATGTGCACCTCTAGTTTGTGCTTTCTCCAAACCATGTCTTACTGATTAGGCTATTGAAAGTAGTTTGAACTTAGATTTAGATCTTTATATAGGGTTAGATCTTTATATAGGGAGTGAAAGCAGTACATCTATGCTAAAAAAATACCCCAACAAAGCCAAGCACAAGCTCTGCATCCTCCTCTGAAACACAGAGCTGCTGAAGTGAGAGCATAATGCTGTTATTACCTGGTACTTTTCAGTGGTATCTTCAAGAATGCAGAGTCAAAGATGGAAGCTCAAAACTCTCTCTGAGTTAAATGACAGAATCTACCACAAAACCTATGCTTTTGCATTTCAACATTACTCTTTGCAAGCACTTCAGACATTTATTGTGTGCCATTTGCATAGTTTTGCAATATATTATCCAACTTTTAGTGAAAAATAACTTGGAAATGATAAACTTGGGTAGAAAGGGGATTGAGTAGTTTCCTGACTAGCAGTATGCTGCATGCTGGACAAAGGAGCCATGTTTTGACACATCATCTCCAAATATATGCTGTCTAATTCCTTCTCTGATCACCTTTGCCATCTGCCTGGAGTTGCAAACATCACATGGACCAGAAAAAGAATAAAAAGGAAAAAAAAAAACCATTGAAATGAAAATATCAAAATAACAAGATAATATTATTCCTTTTGAAAGACACGTGAACGTTTTAAGGAGACACATAGAATTTATTTTATTAGAAGAAACACAGGAAACAAATCTAAAGCAAATTAAGATTCAGTAGAAGAGAAAAGAAATGCTGAAAAATCTAGAGGTGGGAAGAGAACAAAGTGTCCATAGAGCATAGGGGCATGAAAATGGAAAGGGGATAAGGGAACTTATTTATTATGTATTTAGGAGAATTAATTACAAGAAAAGTATCACTGGAAGGGATTTACAAGCAAATAAGAAAAAATTCAGTATCTCCTTTTCTGAGATTTTTATTCTTAAATCCAGGTAATTCTCTTTAGAGAAGTGTTATCAGATCAGCCTGAAAACCTTTTAAGAAGACATCATGATAGCTAAACACAGTTGACAGCCTACATCTTAAACCTTTCTGGAACTTCAAAATAGCTCCTATGTTTGTAAAACAAGAACATATTGGCACTGGCTTTTTTTTTTTAACCAAACATATCTTTGCAATTTCTGTGCCATGGCACATCACAGCTGATTCTATCATACTACACTATGTGTTGATGTAACCATAGCAATCATTAAATGCATTCTTGGAATTGTAGGACCCATGGATTCTGCAGCCTGCTCTAGAAGTGCAACATTTTCCTCTTTAAAATTGCTTAAAGAAAATTCACAGATTTTTCAAACTGTTCAGATGCTAAAGGAGTTCTTGAGTATATATAGCTCAGTCTAACATATTTTTTTTCCATGCTTGCATCTCTCCTTTTCTGTTAATCAATCTGAATTAAGCAAAATCTACTGTGCCTGCTATGCGTGGTGCCTGGCATTGATAAATTCACTACACCCTTAAGTAGTGCTTTAAAGCTTGATCTGGAAGATATAAGCAGGAACCTGTGGGAAGCCAAGAGTCAAGACCTCTCAGAAGTACCACAGTAAGTGATAAATTAGATTGTTTAATTATAAACACGAGTACAGGTTATTTGTAATCTCAATAAATCATCCAACAATATCTACACTGGGTAGAATTTTAATTCACCCTTTCAAGGAAAAGCCCTGACCTATAATTTGCTTTTATTGAGTAGATAATGGGAAGATCAGATGATAAGGCTGAAGAGGGAATACACAGATGCTAAAGTTTTTTATTTGAGTCTGCAGTGAGACTTCTTAAAGGTCAGGATTTCAGATGTGTAGAGCTGTTACACTAGTCCATAGAAGTCCAATTGTTGCAAGAAATACAAGGACAAGGATAAAGGCAGTTGTAAAGTAATGCTCACAGAGGGAAGATTTAGAGTAGATGTCAGGAGGAAGTTCTTTACAGTGAGGGTGGTGAGGCACTGGCACAGGTTGCCCAGGGAGGTTGTGGCTGCTCCCTCCCTGGAGGTGTTCAAGGCCAGGTTGGACGAGGCCTTGAGTAACCTGTGCTAGTGGGAGGTGTCCCTGCCTATGGCAGGGGGGTGGAACTAGATGATCCTTGAGGTCTCCTTCCAACCTTACCATTCTATGATTCTATAACCACCAGAGCTTTGGAAATGGGAACAGGGAGCAGCTTTCTAGAACATCCTTTGATTTGGTGGCATGAGCAGAGTAGCCACAAGAGTTTGTGGAGGTTCCTCTGTTCTATTCCTTGGTTCCAAATGTAAAGCTGCATCTAATGGTAATAGTTTTACAAGCTTCTGTGTTATCAGTGGCTGACAAAGAAACTTGGGTCACATAGAGAATAATGCAACATTAGGCTTATTTCTTCTAACCAAAGTTTACATGCAAGGTATTGCTTTCCAACATATTATGAGGTGAAGACAGTTTCAGAGTGGGACAATATACAAGTTCCTTTGATTCTCCTTATTTTTTTTTTCTGTCAGTTAGACTGTGCATAGATCTCTAGGTCATTTTGATTACCAAAAAAAACCTCTGGCCAAAAATTTGTTTTCTGAAGACGGGCAACTAAAATAGTGACCAAGTTTTGACTTCTCATAAATATCCCCAGATTCCCAATACCTTGCTCAGCAGTTCTAAGGCTATTGATTTGGTTTAAGCCCATTTGAAACCAAAACAAGTTTAGAAACTGAGGCTGTAACTTATAGCAATATTACAGTATAGTAGAGTGGTTTATTCTCCAAAATGCTGTCTGAAATTCACAGGAGTGACATCCTCATGCTGAATACCTGAGTCATGGCCTTTGTGTTATAAATCATTAAGTAGTTAAAAGGTAGTTTGAAGGCAGGTCAGAAAAATAAATATATAAACCAGTGTTATTCTAGAGTTAGTGCATCTTACAAGGCTAAGTAAAGGAGTGGTCTGTATCCATCACATAATGACATTATAAATCTTTGTACCTTGCAAGGCAGTGACATGAAAAATTAGACTGAACGAGCCAGAGATGCACTATTTGTAAGCCTCAAAGGAAAGGTTAATGCAAGTTAAATATTGACATGTCAGCAATAAGGATTATAGCAATTATAAATTTGCACTAATGCCAGCTGCTGTTTAATTATTATGTGACACTGACAGGTCAGCCTGGCAGATTGACAGCTGAAGGCATTTGCCTTATAGGAATTATAGGAGATCTGTGGAACTGCCTCTGATCTCAGTTACACCAGTTCAATTCTACACACAAATCTCCCAGAGTCAGGGGAGTTGATTCATATTCCCAGTGGCAAAAGCAGAATCTGCCAGCATGTCGTATGCTGTATTCATTTCCCTAGTGTTAGGAAAGAGAATAATTAGTTATTATGCAAATATACACAATAACACACTTCCTCTCTTCCCTCCTTTTAGCCACTCTAAGAACTGCTTTAGAACATATATAAATACTGTTAGCATCTGCTTGAGAAAAGGGGAGAGAAAAGTAAGCAATCTGAATTTCTACTCTAAATGGCAACGTTTTCATTGATCTCAGTAATAATCCTCAACCTGAGCTTTACAGAAGTGCTTAGAAAGAAAAAGGAAAAGAAAAAAAAAAGACTATATAGATAATGAAGGATAATTTCATTGTTCTAAGGAAAAATATCTAGTGATTAGAACAGAGTATTTCTGGAGTACAGGGGAGAGAGGAGATCTAAATTCTCTGCTGAAATATACTGGATCTTATTAAATTATTCATCTGGGAAAATTAATTCAATGACTGCCATTTTCCTGTGCTTGCATTGTTCACTAAACAATCTTGACATCCAAAAGCACTCTGAAATGATGGCAGTAAAAGCCTGCAAATGACCATCACAAAGACTTTGAATCAATTAAATTCTAATTAAACCACCACACCAAATGAACAGGATTTAACTTGTGGAGAGGTCTTATCATATCACCACACTCTGGTGTATTTCTAAGAGACTCAATAAAACAGAAAATCAGGACAGTCCTACCTAGCATCCTTTAAGTTCTATGAAAAAAAAATAAACCAACTTACTGATGTCAATGTGAGATCAAAACAAATCTCTGAAATGTCTAGATTGTATCTTTTCTCTTTTCAGCATCTAAGTAAAACAGGAGAGTTGTCCCAAGGCCATACAGACTTCCTGGCAAGAAAAAAGGGGGAAAAAAATGTAGTTTTCTATGACAGAATGCTGGGGGTTTGGGTAGATATCCATCTGTTTACCTATAATAAAATGTGGTTAATTCTGAATGAAAGAAATATGGTGAAGTCCATCACTTCATTTCCTCTTAAATACTTCAGCTGTCTTGGATTATTGAGGGAGCTGCTAGTTGAGCCTCAGTACTAGTAAGCAGAACTGCATTTTAGCTCTCAGCTATCATTAAAGATTTGCTTTCAATTCCTCAGTTAAAGTTTCACACATAACTAAATGGGTTGTTTGGGGATTTTTTTTTTGTTTGTTTGTGGTTTTGTGGTTTGTTTGTTTGTTTTGAATTGAAACTGGAAACTTCTATGTGCTTCTCTTTCTGTGTTTATTCTCTTCTTATTCCCAGTCTTATGATTTACTAAAGGTATGCAGTCAAGGTTTTAACCTTCCACAGGATACACTACAGCTCTTCAAGTTTAATTCAGTTGTGAAATTAAATTTCTGGTAAGATGAAACACATAAGATCAGTGGTGCACAAGTAAATAGTAAAATGTAACCTTAAGCAGGAGTTATTGGCATCATTCTTTCCTCTTTTCATTAAAAGTAGGATGTGTAATTGTGAAACCAGAAAAAAGAAAAAGTTAAATACATCCTCGAAAAAATTGTGGTTTGTAATGTTAAAAATTTATAGTTACAAACTAAAACAAATCAGCCTGTAGCACAAGGACCTGCAAACTTTAGACTTGGACCAGACTTCTGGTACAGGGTACAAAGAATCACACAGGGCCAGCATTGTCAAGAAGGAAGTCTACAAGAGACACATAGGAAGATTGTGGCTCCTTATTGTGAACCAAAGTAGAGTGAGTGGTGGCAGTTAGTAGACAAACAAAACCCACATTCCTGAGCCAAACAAGAACAGTAATGCAGACACATCCTCTAGTGTCATTCCATTGTGTTCTCCACAATAAATGAAAAGCTGAATTGAGGCTTCTTTATGGCCATATAGTCTGGCAGCACACCATAGTGCAGCAACTCCAAAGCAGACCAAGGAGCTGATGGAATGGAAGTCTTCTACATACCTCCCTTGAGCTTTAGAGAGGAAATGCTGGAGATATTTCCTCACTGCTGTAGTTCAGTAGAGATTATTTTGAGCTTGCAATTGATCAAAACATAACCATGCATTTGTGTTATAAAAGTTTATGTTAATGATTAGTCCTAATGTTTGCAATGATGCTCTCCAATCAGATAAAAAAGTAGATTAATCGGATGGCTGCGACAGCTCTTTCTCTCCCCTCACCCAAACCACCAGCCACATCAGTTGAGCTGAAACAAACACATTAATAAGTGTCCTTCCAATTAAATGGAGCAGACTATATTTTAATCAGAATGTTTTCACAACTTGAATCCATTTTTTGGCAGAGAATTTTAAGACATTTCCCCCGTTTGAAGGCAGAGTTGCAAGGGAATTATGGCACAGGTTTCAAAAGCAAGCACCTTTAAAAGATTGACCAGTCTCAATTATGTTGCTAATTCTTGAGTGTGCTCACATGAAAAAAGTCATAACAAAATTCAAGGGGTCTGGCAACTGAGAGAGTGTTTCTGCACCTGGCATCATACATGCTCTGCATCACAAGCAGGCAGAAAAGTAGAGCTCTGCATTTTTCTGGAGCTCTTCACCCTGCTACTACAATAGCAGTAAGTACCATGTTCAACTACCAAGTTCTAGTCACATGATCCTCTAATATTCTCTTGTAGCTTTCTCTGAATTTGACTCTTAATGTAATAATTGCTGGTCTTCAGGAGAAGTTGAATGGCCAATTTTCACTGTTAATAATTACAAATAGATTAACATCAGATGTTTCACCCAGACTAGAAATAGTGTACTGACAACTTCATGTGACAAAACCTGACTGTTTTCCATTTGGTTTAATTCCTCTTGCCTTCTGTGGGAGCACTCTCAGTAAACACTTGTTTCTATATGCAATTATTACTTTACCAAAATGTTTAAAGGATTCCAACAGTAGATCATTTATCAAACTTGATAGATTTGTTACCCACGAAGAGACATCCTGCTTCAAAACGTGAAACTTTAAAAACAAACTTCTTACAGCAATAAAGTGCAAAAAAAAAAAAAAAAAAGCCAAATTCTTTGTTCTGGAGAGGTTTTGCAAAAAAATGTGAGAAAAAAAAAATTGAATCTATCCCTGAAAATCCTTTCTGGTATAAAATGAGGTCAGAAAGTCATCCAACATCTCAGCAATACCCTTCACTTCCTCCCATATTCCTCCAGTCACATTAAAATACATCAAAGAAGAAAAGGTCTCAAACAATTTGGTCTGGAATTTACTGTGCAGTTAGAGTAACTGTTATGTACATGGCACTGAAATGATGAATAGAAGATTTTTATTATCATTTACAACTTTGAACCCAGCAGAGTTTAATAATGTCCAAGATAAGAGCTGAGCCTGACAGGTAGCTGAAATCAATGAAAAGCAGAAGCAAACTGTGAGCTGAATAAGGGTGTGGAGGGTTTGAGCCCCTTCATGTGTGAAAATTTCCCGCACATGTATTTTGTGTTTGCAGGTTACAAAACTCATAATATTTCCATCATCATTGTAGGAAAATGGGGAATGAGAGGCAGGGATTAGAGTTAGCAAATTGCACTGCATGGAGTTTTCCCTGCAGAGAATGGCAAAAGCATTCTGCAAGCACTCTTCAACTTTTGCTAAATTGAATCTTGGCCATGGGGACAATGACTGCCAGAAACTTCTTGCCACAGGAAGAATCCTCTTTCAGCATTCACTCATTATGCCCACCAAAGCACTGCAAGAGTCAGTGGGGAGGTGATGTCACACCACTGGGTTTGTCAACCAACCTGTTTCCTTTATTTCCCTGTTCACTGCCTTCCACTGGTGAGACAATATGCTTGTGAGGAACAGCAAAGCCTGAGTCACCAAGAGGTCTGAGTGATGCACTTATTATCTGCCTGGACTATTTATTGTGTATTTATCCTCCAGGAAAAAAGAAATCAGTTCACATTCTTAGAGTTCCTGCAAACTAAAACATTGTGGAGATCAGTTATAATCTCTAATTAATCTAAAAGTAAAACGAGCTTTGTTGAACAATTTATATTTCCCATAAATTCATGTTAGTTGGCATGAGTTGTTCTCCTTTATGTGCTTGACAGTGAAAGTTTATCCACTCTATCATCATTGATAAATGTTCTAGACTTACCAGTATCATACTTCTCTTACAACTTCTGCAGATTGGCCCAATATAAGCTATCCTGCTTCCTGTGTTTTTTCTGCTATCTCTGAGATTTATTACAAATCAACTCTATCAAGCCAGAAATGTCATCACCCAGCCCTTCTGCATGCAACTCTTCCAAATTTCAAACATTTATCATCACCAGATGTTATTTAACACCCTTCTTAGCTATTAATAGACAATATCTATCTAGACAACAGGCATTTTAATTCTTTCCAAATGTAGGAGTGTTACTAAACATTTTGGGGGCTTTTTTTATATCTTAAAACATCTTAATCTTCTCCATTTAAGGAATGAACTCACTTCCCTAAGATACCTGTTGCTCTAATGAAAATCATCTATATTGTTGTATAATTCTTAAGAGAATATTTGATTTCACTGACAATAACCTACACTTAAAAGCATCTACCTTTATTTGAAAGATGATTCTGCTTTTAACATTTTTGATGTCTTGTGTTTACCTTTTAGCTTCTGTTCTAGTTTAATCACCATACAAATATCAGGCATACAGCCACTTGTCCCCTTCCTCATGTTCATATTTTGTCATTGAATGATCATCCTCAAAGCATTCTGAATTTTATTCACATGGTCCTTTGTCTTAGGGCTGCTGCCATAATTCTTACAGACAATTGGGTTGGTTTTTTTTCTGGTCTAGTTAGACATTTGTGGGGCAGTAGGTATGAATGGGTTAACTTCCCTAAAATGGAATAACACATTATTTAAGTGAATTTACAAAATTAAATGATTGATATAATGTATAAAGGGAAGTCATAAAGATGTGAAGAAAGGCAGTATCACCTGTCAGTCTTGACAATTATAATTCTGTAGTCTTGAGTCAAACCTCTTATACATTATTTGACTAAACCTTTTTCTGTTATAGATACCCTAAATTTTTCCTGCCCAAGGCTAACAACTCACTAAGTACTGGAACTGGTCCATCCTTGGCATTCTGGAGCTGTTACTCCACAGTAGATTACAAACTTCCAAGTGTTACAACACAAGGTGAAAAGAAGCACATTTTATGTGGCACAATTACATCAAAAGAAATACAGAATGGCTGTAGTGGTTGTGTGTTCTCCAAGCTGTTCAGAATTTCAGTACTCTATAGTAGGGCCTGCATTTTTCTTTGCTATTTATAATCTATTTTCCTGATCCTTTAAAAGCCTCTCTAAATGGCATAGTTTCTATGTGCATGTGTCTGCATAGTCTTAGATATCTGATTAAGCACTTCTACAAGATGTCAAATTCATAAATTACCTTCTAAATCTTGCCTATGTTTATGAGGGTGTTTAGCTTTACAGTGAGCAAATAAAAACACCAAAGATAATGGCACCCATTGCTAACATTTTTTTGCTGTTCATGCTTTGAGACATATGGAACTTCATACTTTATTTATGAAGAACTGTTATTCCTAATAGAGTTTTCTTTTCTATTAACCTTTCACACACAAGCATTAGTCTGTAACACTTTCCAGTCTCCCTGACTGGCCAGAATGCATGTTTCAGACATATGTGGCCTCTTCTTTTTCTCTTGGTTAGAAACAGGACACAATGTAGGTGAAATTGAATCTGGAAACATGTGATGAAGTGCACCTGAAAATTCAGAAGGACACAGTTATTAAACATGGACTATGTGCACCTGGGCTGCAACCAATACATCAGCTCTTTCCACAGCACTTCAGGCTGTTGGCTTAGATTCCTCTTCCTAAGATAATCAGAGGTGGTAGGAATGAGCTGCCCAAGGAGGTGGTGGAGTCCCCCACCCTGGATGTACTTAAGGATCATTTAGATATGGTGCTTAGGGATATGGTTTAAGGTGAATCTTGTAGAGTAGAGTTACAGCTTGGACTTGGTGATCCTGAGGGTCCTTTCCAACCTGGATGTTTCTGTGATAAAAACAACAGCTCTGTTCATTAGGCAAAGTGGAGCAGTTTATTCCATCAGGATAGAAGAATCCTCCTCCCACCGAATTCCCCCCACATCTAAAACCCATCACAAACCCATTTTCCATGTGGTGTGCCCAAAAATAAAGCTACAAAATACTGGATCTGGAATTTCTCAAGGTAAGCCCTAGCTAACCGGGGGGCCACCAGGCCCCCCGGCCTTTGATTCTCCTTCACCATTCACCCAGTGTGCACCATAGGGACTCACCGGTGATGAGAGAAGGAGGATCCCTCTGCCCAGTTGGGCAAACTTGGGGCTTCTGCCTTTCCTGGGGCAGATTAAGAAGGGCAGGGAGGGCAAATAGGTCACACCTGGGGTGGGAGGAGATTCCAACAGAACCCAATCACCAGTTTCTTGTTTGATGTGAATCAGGAGAGTCCTACAGGTGTTTGTGGAGAAAGTATCCTTCTACCAGCACCTATGCCCCCAGTGGGGGATCTTTAGCAGCAGTCCCAGGGCAAAAGTGTGTTCAGGAATGTAAGGACTGCTAAAACTTTTGTTTGAGAAGGGAAGTTTTGTCTCAGAATATCTCCTTTCCTAGTGAAAAGAATGTTTGTTTCCTAGGATTTGCATTTTGTCAATACAGAAGCTCATCCAGCCTTTCTCACTTCTCTGCAAATGAACTTTGAGACTTGAAGTTAATCTGCATTGTGGTAGTCAACACAGAGAACAACTTCCTCTCTCATCACACATGTCCATATCTCAGCTAAGATATCCACATCTTAGTTGGGTTAGTGCTACCCTGAGCCCGAGTGCGTGCTGAGAGGGATAGATGAGAAACCTGCAGCTTGAACTCCACCCACCAGTAGCCAGTGCTGATCTGGAGGTGAAGGTGTCTGTGTATTCCCTCCATTGAATCTTTCTTCTACACAATATGGATTTAAAATCAAATCCCTCAGACTACTTCCCTGCTGAAGTTTGGCAAGAAAAAATGAATGCATATAGCACATGAACAGATGTAAAGGAACATTTATGAATGTGCAGTCAAATGTCAATTCATCTGGCAAATGCAATTTTCAGTGTAACGTACCTTTTTCTCATGAAAAGTACATGTTATATATACATTTGGTGGATGACTCTTCCTTTGAATTTCAGATCTGTTATGGTGTATGAATGTAATCTCTGCCATCTCATCTGAATTTGAAATGGCTTTTTCAAGAGAGCAACTAATACCAACTTACCCTTAACAAAACCAGAGGCTCAGAGTTTATATATATTCATGAGTATTTATAAGATAACATTTGATTTTCTTGGTAAAAGTCCTTTTGATCTGGTAGGATGTACGTGGAAACCACAGTATGTGCAATGAAAACATTTTTCTTTTTATGGGAATGCAGTGATTCTTGCATTTCCCCAACGGGATTTGAATTAGTTTAGCAAAATGTGGTTTACCCACAACAGCTGCAGCCTGCACCTGTGCAGTATTTCAGAAATTCATTAGAAATTGTATATTACTTTTTCATTGCTGTGTTGTGGGGGAGGCAAATGGGCAGAAAGTGGTTACTCAGGCCTCATGAATAAGAAACTAATGCAATATCAGTTTGAAGAGGTATTTATTTTTTTGAGGTACGTAACTAAATGAACAAAAGAATCAAGTTAAAAGAAAAAAAAATGCCATATTGTCACACTTGCTTCTAAAGTGAAAGAACAACTAAGCTGGATATAGAATGTTTGGTGATTCTAATTTTCTTCAAAGAAACCTTTTTTTTTTTTAAAAGAATCAGTGACACAATTCTTCATTCCAGAAAGTATGGGTGTAGAGAAACCTAATACGTGGTGACTTGGTCAGTGGGCAAGTTAAAATCCTATGAAACTATGAATTAACAGCCCTCAGTAAATTGAACAAGAGAAGGAGCTACAAGAGTTTCAAACCTTGCTTTTGCCAGATGCTGGTGTCCCCAGCCTGCATTCAGGTCATGGTGAGCTATAAGTAGTCACTGCACTGAGGGAAGTGCACTGCACGTTTCAGCATCTCCCAGGGCTGTATTCAGCTCTGGCTTGAGACATGGAAGCTGCCAAGGCATGAACCAGCCCAGGTCAGAAAGTGCAGGCTGCATGTTGCTGTTAATGGAAGGGGACAAGAAGCTAAGGCACTCTGCACGAACGCCCACCCCTACTCCATGACCACACACACCCCCACACACCCCTCCCCCAAACAAATCTGTGTTTGTCTCCTCTCTAATGTGTTTTATTAGTGACAATGTCAGATGGCACAATCCATACCTTGGGAATGGAATCCTTTTGCTGAATTCCTGATTTCCCTTTTGGTGATAAAAGCATTAACCCATGACCATAAACTTCTGACTGTATTCTTGTAACTGTGTTTGCAGTGCTTTAGAATTTGTTAAAGACAGAAAATAGAAATAAATTAAATATACTTACTTCCATCCATTTCTAAAACAGGCCTGTGGCAAGTTGCCCAGAAAATAAACATAAAGTGCCTCCCAGTTTGGGTTTTTTTTAATAATAATAATGATGATGATGATGATGATGATGATAATAATAATAATAATAATAATATAAATATAAAAGAAAAAGAAACACAGAATGCCTTCCTATTAAATGTAGATACAGTAACAATCTTATTTTAGTTTTTCAAATAGCTACAAAGAAATCACTTAAAATAAAAAGAATGAATTCTGTTGAAGACTGTCACTAGTCTTGACAAGTTAATGAGGGTTAGATTATGAGAGTATTATTGTTTTAGCAGAGTATTATGTTCCACTCAGATTCTCCTCCTGACTTCATAGACAAAACTTGCTCAGAAATCTGTGCCAACTATTACATTAGGTTAATGGGACTCTGACATGCAAAACAAGGCAATGTAGTCCTGGTCACCTACCACGTGGGAAAGAGATGCTGTAGCTACAAATATAGAAGGGACATGAGACAGTTTTGCAGTTTTTTTGTTTGCCTCCCCTCCCCCCACCCCTTTTTTTTTTCCTTTGAAATGAGAAAATGAGTTAAAGTGATTAAAATTATCTCTTGTGTAGAGAGCACAAATTAATTAATGTACATCATTGTGCCTAAGTAGGCTTTTTTCCCTTCTAGTTTTCTCTTTAAAAAAGATAGAACACTTCCTAGAACACCCAACAGCTGAGGAAGTCTCCCAGAGACACTGTTCTCACTTGCAATTTCTCAAGGATCTGAAATTAAGTGCCTCTGCTTTCCTTTCTCTTACCTTAGAAGATGAGCACAATATTTTTGAGCCTGGTCACGTGAACAGCACATCTAATTTGATTAAGTTCCTGACGAAACAGCCACAATCAGTTGAGCATTTTTCTAAACCACAGCTGTGGCATTGTTAATACTTTGTTTCACATAACCATTCTGTGGGTAATGTATTCCCCTCGGACACAGAAATTACCATTGGAATTGCCCTGACAGTGTTTATAGCCACAATCTGAATTCCAGCAACAGTAAACCTGCACTGCCTCCTCCAAGACCTGCAGAACAGGCATGGCAGGTAGCACAGAGCTAGATATGTAGGAGGTATGCAGGACATCCTCCAAAGTCCCAACAGACAGCATCCCCAAATATGATCCTTTGTCAGGGGATGGGGCACAGTGGGCATGCAGATGAGTCAAATGGACAATTCACTAAAGCAATTGCAACAGCTGCTCTTAACTCTCCTCCTGCAGCTCTGCAGCTGTGATGGATTCAGATCTCTCTCTCTCTTTGGGTTTGTGATGCATGTCCCATATCTTTCCGAGATTTTTGATCCTTTCTTGAGCTTGCATTCAGCTGAAAATTATCATTTTGATAATTTAGTATATTTTTTTGCCTGCTTAGGAGGAGAAAATAGAAAGAAATGAACTCCCCAGAAAGAAGGGCTGCAGGACCTGTCTTCACAGACTCTGAGTCCTGCTAGGGTGCATTGGCCCAGAAAGGGAAGACAACCTCCCCTAGCAGTGTCACTCGGCCATTTGCACAGAAGGAGACTGCTTTACATGGTTTTTTTTCTGTATTTTATCCTGTTTCTTTTTTTGATTGCCACCTGCATCCGTCTGTGGCTGTTAGTGGGGTGTTCTGCTTTGCTTTCTGAATGCTCATAGCCTCTGTCCTGCTATGCCTTCCCAATGTGTGAATGCTCAGCTGCATAACTAATCAATAACACCATTTGTACCCATCGGTTTCAGTCTGGTCTTTCTGTGTCTTAACCTCTTAATCATTAACCCTTCCCTCCTCTCCTTTGCACATAGTTTGCTTTACTTCTGTCTTGACTCTTGCACCTATTTGAACAGCTACTCCCACCCCACTTTGTGCTGGGTTACACTCTCTGTCTCTCCTTTTCCCTCAGACACAAGTGGGCCTTTGTTGTCCTGTCATAGTTGGGATCAAGGAACCCGAGCCAATTTCTGTAGTCCTTAATCAGTGACCTACAGAACAGTCATTCAATGGCAGGGGGTTGGAACTAGATGATCTTTGAGGTCTCTTCCAACCTTACCATTCTATGATTCTATGATTAAAGAGTGTGAACTTAGATCTATAATCTGATAGTACACATGAAGCTTGTTTGTACCCAGAGAGATTGCATTATTCTATCAGCTAATGTGACTCCCTTCTGATTTTAAAACACACATATATATATTTTACTATGCATCTTTTCTAAGCTTTTCCATATCCTGATGATTTTAAAACTTAATATCAGGAAGCAAATTATATCTACTATTATTAATATTATTTGTATTTATCAGATAATTTAATATGCTAAATATTAGGTGCACATCCCTCTACAGTTTCCTTTACAATAACTTTATAGTGTACTGTATTTCTTCTCTATACAAGGAGAGAATAATTAGAATCTGGAAAAAATATTATTTTAATAGCTATATGCATATGAAGATAGATGGGGGGGGAAGTGAGCTAGAATTGGAGGGGGGTAAGTGCTAAATTATTAGCATCTAGCTTTTATGTAAAGGCAATTATAAATGGAAAAAAATGACTATACTGAGCTCAGTGAACCAGAGTGAGCAGAGATTTATGAATGGAACTGTATGTGTGGCAAAAGTAATGTCACCTGCTTTTGTAGGAGAGCTTGGACTTTCAAGCTGCGTCTGGGCAAAGAGCCATTTTGAAATGCTTTTAAATCATGTCACCAGAATGCAAATCACACAACAATGTGAAACACTGGCATGCTAAGGACAGCAAAGGTTTGAGCTTTGTGCAACATTCCATTTTATCACAACACTGTGACTGCAGGTTTTCACTTAGCCCTAGCATTTCAGAAGGAGAGAGCAAGTGCATGGAAACTTCTCCTATAAACTGCAGGTTGATCAGCTTTGCCTTGGCAGCAGCATTTGTTTAATCAGCCTGCACTGACATTTTGTGAAAGACACTCATGCCATAGTGTCCTGAGAGTGTGGCCTCTCTGGATTTTATTCTTGTTTGATCATTGCTCAGATGTGCCCCCCACCCCATTACTCCTTAAGCTATGTTCTGTGGGGTTTTGCTGATGGTATTTAAGCTGACATAGCAGCCGAAATGACAAGCAAACAAAGCCACAGAAGCCCCTCTGCTTACAGCCAGCCTCATCCTTGACAGTTTGACCTTGTCCTGCTAATTTTAACTGTCATCCCAATTGAATTTGAGAGTCAAAGCACAGATTAAATCAGTAATACAGAAATATTGTTCACATTTTATGTCCGTGCTCCTGTTTACAAGGAGAAAACGTAGAAAGAAATCATGCTGCCCAGTCAAGTTTGAGGATATGGAGGTCATTTTGCCAATAGATGTATTCACATGGAAAGAATACTATTAAGTTTCACCCTGTGAAATAAGCTTATCAGACTGCAAAGAATAGATCAAGGTCTTCTGTAGCAGAAAATAACTGTAGTCCTATCAGCAGGAGTAGCTTCTGCAAACCTCCCCAATCACTGAAACAATACACTTTAATTTGCTTCTGATAAACAATGCAGCAACTGTTTCTTCAGTACATTTTTCTCATAAACTTTCTTATATGGATTTTGAAAGCTAATTTGGATATCATTTGTTTCTGCTCATTCCTGTGGTTTCCCAGCAGAGCCTCTCAAAGGCATCGTTTTCTCTGCAATGTTTTTATATCCATTTAAATACATATGTGCCACACACTTATATGTATGTGTATATTTAAAATACAATAACTTTTCTATTTCTTTTTATTTTAATATTGGCTGAAAGCTGCAAACCCAGGCTGCTTTTTAATAAATTTGTCACTTTTGTAAGAGTGATATGAATAAAATACCAAGTTTCAGGTTGGCAGATGAAAAGTGGGATACGAGTACAATTTCTTCCTTGTTACGCTTATTGTACTCAGGGAATTCAATAACTCTGTGCCATCTAACACAAAAGTGTCATTTGAGATCCTGTTACCAGAAGAAACAGGAAAATCACTATGGCCATAAGTGAAATTAGACAGGAAGAAAGAAAAAAATAATAATATGAAAATAGAAAGTAATCATATTTCTCTATATTCTGCTCTGTCTCAGCCACCATCTTCTTCTAATTAATCTGCTGAGTGAAGTGCTATTTATTCATGACTTAATTCAGGGAGAAAGAGAAGCCTGGCTCATGTCACTGAGGACATCCATAGGAAACTTCCTGATTTTGCAGGAACTAGAAAATCTTCTGTTACTGCGCTAAGGAAATTTTCCAAGGAATTAGAAATGCATTTTTCTTTTCTCTTTTATCTTTTCTTTGACATTTTCTGGCAGAATGGCTATTGACCAACTCTAATACATCTTCCTCTGTGTTCTGCTCCTACTGAGATTGTGTTTGCACATGGTCTTTTTGCTCCTCAGTAAAACATATGAAAGAAACAGAAACAAGGTCTTGAACAGTTCATTCCCCATCTGTGTGCAGAGCTCTCTGTCATCTTAGTCAGTGACCTGCCTAAGTTTCTGAAAATGCAAAACCATACTGACTAGCAATTGCATGATGGTAACAATATTCAGTTCAGATCTGAGCTTTCATTATTTTATTTGGCTAGCATTATTTTATTTGTTTGTACGGGTTCATGATCCCTGATGGAGACTCCTGAATGAGACCACTGCAGAAATTAGAGATAAAACCAAAAAGTATTCTCCCTGTTACAAGTAGTGTTGCATTTCAATTTTAGTACCAAAACTTTAGGGAAATTATTTTTCATTTTCTTTTTCCTTTTC